>UZAN01039371.1:93506-110607 GCA_900618425.1 Echinostoma caproni | reverse complement strand
ATGAGTGATTCAGCCTACCACGCCATAACTTAGTGGATTGTAAAAACTCTAGAGCCTGTGCACAAATTGCTAGCCAAATGTTAGGTAAAAGATTCTTTCGCATTCGTTGATCGTATCAGAAACGAAGACATGTCGCATAAGAGCATGCTCTCCCTTGATGTCGAATCCTTGTTCACAATGTACCACCGCTGGAGACGGTACAATATATTTGTCAATATATCATCAAAAATAATATCAGATCGAAATTCTCATGATGAAACTTGAATAACTCATACTGAGATGTACTTGGAACGTATAGATTTTGTGAAATCGAAAGTACTATCGATAGAAGGACGGTGTAGCAATGGGATCACCGTTTGGCCCACTCCTGGCAGATATATTTTTTAGCAAAGCTCAAAGATGGACCTTTGAGGAACACAACTGACAGTCTAGATCTATGCATCAGATATATGGGCGATTTGTTCACCATCTGTGACTCCGGAACGGATATTATTAAGTTACTTTAAGTATTTAACAACGCTCATCCGGGTATACGATATACCTTGGAGATAGAAACGACGACTTTTTCCTCTTTCCGGACATTGGTCTTCGTCGTACAGAGGATGGCAATGTCGAAAGAAGAGTTTGCCGTAAGTGCACGTGGGTTGGACAATACACACATTTTCAGATTTTCATCCCACTGAGATACAAGCTAAATTTAGTGGTGTCTAGCGTACGGGGCAAAGACAATTTGTCGTCCGGAGACTGAACGAAGAGTTGACCTACATAAGAGACATCTTCAGGAAGAATGGATGCCCAGAAGCGTTTGTTCGACGACATATGGGATTGGAACCAACCGATACAAAAATACAACTGGTTAGAAAGAATGAGGTTTTTGTTAACGTTCCCTTCAGGGAAGACAAGACATTAGAAATCCTGGAATATTGATCATCTAAAGCCATTGTCCATTGTTATCCCGCTTAGTCTTTAAGACTCTCATCCAGAACTAAGCCATTTATTGTTCAGGATAAGGATAAATTGCCTCATCAGTCTCAATCTTTTGTTCTATGTCAGTTTGCGTGCACTTGTAGTGCTTGCTATATCGAACACACAACGAGGCGTTTGTCCAGGAGAATATCTTTACATTGTCCGGTCGCTGTTCGTCAAAGAAACAGTGAGAACTTTGAACAGCTCAATTCTGCAACATTTGGTGGACAGTTGACACAGCATTGATCCAGAAATATCAGTTACAAGTTTCTTCACTGCACCTTAGAAACACACCAAAGGATTACGTAGGAAGATCCTAACAACTGCGGGATCCATAGCAATTATAAACATGAGGCCGGAATTGTGCAAGCAACGTAATCTGGTTCAGGCGCTGCTGTTACCATGGGCATAAGTACAATTACCCAAATCTCTCTATGTGACACCTTTTATTCTCTCCCTACCCTCCCCCCACGCCTCAATTACTGTCTTTTTCGCACACTTTCAAACCTGTTTTATTCATTTTTGGCTAAGACCTTTCATATCATGTCCAGTTCAAATATTTTCACCCGGATTTTTCATATCCAATTATCGTGATCCCTTTGCTTGTTGTCAACCGGAAATTTTGCACACAGACTTTCACTCCACTTCAGCCTAGGCTTTGTAATAATCTAATGAATAATGGAGTTATATATGTAAATGCTTGAAGCAAGAGATCGGAAAGAAATTCCTTCGTGTTTCCACTTTGTTCTCATGCATCAATGAGAAGATTTTACGATTTCAAAATTCAACGAATCGATTCGAAAGTGATGACTGGGCGTTCCTTCTCTGTAACTTTACAAATGAATATTCGAAGATAAGAAAATACGGCCGAGTGCAATGGACTCGCGCAGACACTCCTCCGCGTTTATTACAGGAGCAGCAGCGGCGAATCAAGGTAAAACAAATAAGTAAAGAGAGTTTGTAATAGTGAAAAATTTCTAGTTATTCTTAAAATTGTGTTTCTCATCACTTCGGCATTCACTTTATTTGCCGGCTTTATTGCATTGTTCAACTTTCTGGCCTTGCGGCTTCTAGACCTTTATGCATATTTTTCGATTTTATTATGATAAATAAATTATTAAGAAAAGGTCACAGCCACTCTTTATCTTTTTCTTCTGTTCCATTTTTGTCAAGGGTTATAAAGTGTCACGAAAAATGGACCAATCAATCATTTTTTAATCACAGCACGCTATATATATATATATATAGGTGTACATAAATGTGATTTTATGCACGCAGTGGTAGTGGCGTTTTATCCAGTCACCATTGACTTCAACAGAGGCAAAACACTCCGATCTCCGGTTTATGTTTGCAGTGCCAGGGGGAGGTAGGTCAAATTTAGTGTTTCTCTGTACACAACCGTACGTTTGAATTCAGCATACACATTTTATAGCTCTGTTAGCTGCAAAGTGATCCAACAGGATGTGAATATTTTATTCAACAAAGTGATGAAGGCATAACACCGAGATTAACCGACAGATTTCACTCGCATCTACGCTAAGAGATGGACCAGTCCGATACTTTAATGGTTCTCCGGTAGCATTAGAACGTAATTAGAACGTAAATTGTCAAAACCAGATCGTTTTTAGTGTGTCTTCATCATGCCATTACAGCACAATATATGGGATCAGAAACAGATAAAGGTTTACGAGAGAAAAGTGAAATCAACTGATCCCCAATTATCTTTTGCTCGAATGTTTCATGACGGATCACTTGCCAGTAATCCTTCAATGGAAGCTTGAGTGCTATACAAACTGTTTTTGAGCACACAGAGGGGTTTTTGAAGACGGAAACGAACTGCTTCCTGGATAGAATCCAAAACCGCACGTGTCTAAGCCCTTTCGTCTTAATTCTATGCAAGGATTGGAAGGTTTCCGTCAGGTTTACGTAGCTCAAAGAACCTCCCACCTTATTAAATAGAACTCTAATCTGCCAAACATCATTTTGAAGGGTGTGATTACTGTCGACACGGTGTGACACGACAGCACTTGTGATTGACTTAATTACTCTATTTTTCAACCCAACAGGGTGTTGCTCACGGATACCCTCGGATAAACGCCTGGTCGTTCAGCCAGTATACTGTGCCCCGCAAGAGCAAAACACAGTAAATGCAGACAGAGGCAGCAGAACCCGAAGTTTTATCCTTCAATCGTAGATACACCAACGGGCTATATGTGAATCGGGTTTGGAGCTTGGTTGGCTAGAACGTTTGCTGATGGTACTTGACAGTCTTCTATGCACAATTTCTACCACGTTGTCACCTTTAAATAGTAATGAGATGTACATAAACTTTTCGGGGCGATGACCCTCTTGGAAAACGCCTAATGTCTTTACATCAGAGATTCCGCCAATCGCTCCGTATAGTATAAGATTTTTCATCATACTGAGTGGTACAAAGCTACGGAAATAAATATACTGCCTATTTCAAGTCGCCTTCCTGTGCAGTGACCGCCTAATGAATCCATAATCACAACTAGGCTGATTGTTTGCCTTATCTTCAATCGTGCATTTCGAAATTCCAATGCTCAGCATGGAAATGATCTAGTAGATGTTTGCAGTCCGTTTTGGAATGGACCACGCACAAAATTTCGTCTCCATGAAGTGTGTACAGTATGTATTGTTTCACTAGTGTTGTTTTGTACATGAAAAGATCAGTAAGCAAGGGTTTTATAGGAGACCCCATTGCTACACCGTCCTTCTGTCAATTTATGTCCTCATATCTGTTGTCCTTAAAGTACAATCATCTGAGTGATCCATCACAATAGCCATAATAAACAATATCCCATGATTGGCTGATTGCACGCTTGGTTATCCGCCAACTACAGAACATTCCAAGTAATATTCGCCGTTAGCCCATTTCGTACGTTTTCATGCTATATGGAAATAATAGCGTTGATAGTGTTTCGTGATGATTTAGGCTTAAAACAGAGGCTCGTATTATGCAATTCATCAACCAGCTACCCAAAATCGTAAATGAAAGCTCACAGAAATCCAAAAACTGACAAAATTAATACGAGGACATTTGCCCATCAAAATTTTAAATCCCAGAATTTAACCGTCCCTAAGGAAAACATTTACATTTTTTCATTCTAAATAACCTCTTGTGTGGAAGGGAAGCAAATGTTTGTTTGCAGTCAATTTACTAAAAATAGACAACGTGACATTAATATGGATACTTATGAAATTATGTCATTTTCAATGTCATTTTCACGGATTCTTTCCGAGTTTAGGATTCTCTTTTCCGGTGTATCCCCACTAAAACAAATTGCATCTTTCCACGCTATGTCCATATCTTTGACATCTCCCATGACAAAATGTCAGATCACTTATCGCGTAAGCATTTATTTTCTATTACACTCTCAATTGCTTCTTTTTCATCAGTGTTTCTATTTCGTGTGCACATTTCTGCCCCGTATCGCATTCAAAAGGCGAATAATTCACAAGTCTATACTGACTGTCTGATTCACTGACCTTCCAAGGATCTGTTTCTAGACAACTTTTCCATTTAAAAAAATTGAGCATTTCCATTTCTCACCAAAGAAACTGTGAAATATTATGCGTTTTTAATTCGCCCAACTAAGGATAAATATCCGCCTAAGGAGTTGGAATGTTTCGACCAATCGGGACAAAATCCCCAATCGTTTGGAAAAATGGTTGTTCTCTCACACTAGTTTCTCGCTTCAATGAACCGACCACGGTTGATTCCCGCATCAGTTAGCACATCTCTGTTCGGACAGAATCACATGCGTTGCTGAAGAATCGTTTTCTACTGTTTTCATGATAATATCTGACTTAAGCTCATTGATGAAGAACTTTGAAATGTTTCAAATATTCGCTATATTGTAATAAATGCCGAGTACAAAAGATAGGTTCATATGTACCTAGTAAACTGTATTATTATCTGCAGATTTTAAGTTCTATTCAACCTTTAGATCCCTATGCTTGTAGTTTAGTCCATTGGCATATTAATACACATTAAATACCACTTAAAATGAGGCGGCACTGAAATAGTTAAACCAATACATTTGAACCATCCATGTGTCCAATATTTAGGTCAACTTAAAAGTTTACATTATCATATTTCACACTTGTCTGGGGACAGACCGTGTGTCAAGCAAATCATGATACAATAATCTTTATAAAAAAGAAAAAGTTCCATGATTAGATTGTGGGTTGAATACTGCTAGGTCGCCCAGGCCAAGGCGGGTAAATTTTCTTGAGGAATCCACATTCGGAGCTTTCGGATAGCCAAAGCCTTACCCGCAAGGCAGCGGGTGGTGAGAAAACCGAAATTTATCGTGATACGGGGTCCAGTTCATCTCATCATACGCCTTTCGGACGAGGTCAAACGTTCAAGGTGCCCAGTACACCTCAATGCCTAATTGAGCCGGTGACAACTGCCCTAACCGGGAAGGTGTGGGTGGGGTTCGTACGCCTATTCATGGTTGGTTTGGAAGCTGGAGTTTCGGTCAACTCCCCTAGGTGAACCACCAGTGATCCACCAACCGGGTTATAGCCCTGAATGTCGGCTTTTCGTCCTCTCAATTTGGTGGAAAAACACCTCCGCCACGAGAAGGCAGTGAGTAAGGCTTCCTCAGCAAAGGCTATTTGAGACGCTCGGTCGTATGGGAGCATTTCGCAAGATGCAAAAGAAGGATGACCAGCCGCAACCCTAGACACCCACCCCCGATCAAACTGAGGTTTTCAGAGGCAAAACGTTTATATTATATAATATATATAATAATATATAAGAGCTATATATAATGTATTTAATATATTAATATATTAAATATATTATGCTTATATACTTAAATGAAGTTCACAAAATAAGAAAGCTGTGGCAGAAATCAAGAAACAATCAAATGCACAAAAGGAATAAGTAATATAAAACGTATGACATTAGGGAAAATCCAGTACCCAACAACCTGAACATTCAACGCAACAATTGACAATAATAAACAAGTTATACAATGCCACGCAGATACGAGTACGAAGTAGGACTGGACACAAGTATATGGTAAGGGTTTGGCAAATTATCTATGACAACAATGGTTTTAACCATATACTCTAAGCAGATAGGGCATTCATAAGAAAAAATGGAACTTCTCAATGCAATACTTTAAAACAATAGCTTTTAGTGTAACCCCTCTCGTTAACAAATTTGGAAGCTACACTGACGCGATACTGAAAACAGGAAAATTCGCCTCAATGTGATAGGGGTTTTCAATGGTTTACCCAATAGCCACCGTGTGTAATCAGTCGAATAGTACGCGATTCTAAATTATTCTAATTATGTTTCGAATCCCTAAATCGTTCCAATAATGCAATAAAAAAGTGAAAAAACTATTATTTTTCGCATCCCGGCTGCAGATCATTGACTAAATGTTACCGTAACTATATCTTCCGCATGTTTAGGCAAATTATTCTGTTTCAGGAATTACTATAACTAGCGGAATGACTTCATCATCCGATCAGTGCAGTATTATTTCCGCCATAATGCAGTGAAAGCAGACAGTCCTGTTAATAAATTTGAACAGTGAAAAACCTTTTGTAATCATGAGATTACTCACTTTAGATGATTTGTTTTATTTTATAAATCTGTTCGCACCGACTATTCCTCAGACTTCATCTTCGCCAGCAATCCTCAATTCAGTAAATCAACCGTACTCTCCAAACGAGCTGGACTTGTGTTTCGTCTCATTAGAGCTGATCAGCAATACACATCCCCCGTCCCGTTTAGGCTTCGAAATGCGAATCCCTCGCATGGTAGGAATATGTGTGTTACCTTTGTTCCCACCAGCTCACAATCCGGCTGCTCAGAAGTAAAGACCACACATGGACAAACTAGATTAACCAATGCCGGTTAGCCAGAACTAATTGATAAGAAGATACCACACACACACGGTAGTTCAAAACATTGGACGAGAAGAACAATATACACTGATGATGAGCTCAAATGAGATCAAAGATCGAGCATAGTGCTTCCTAAGAGTACGCCCGATTGAATGGTCGACCCAGATCAATCGGTAGGTTCATGGAAGGCCTACTATATCTCATGTAGATACTGCTTAATTATGCTTTCTCCGTGCACGGTAAACTAATACACAGCTGTACTCGATCAATTCTTCTATTGCCGGTGAGTTAGTAATACTGTAAACAAAAGGATATGATAGCACTGCCGTTTTCTATCGGCGCCGTTGTATGGTGGGTTTCTCTTTTCGTAATACAAATCACATCATCACTTGTGCTCCATTTAAAGTCTTTGTTCAGCGGTGAAAAACATAACTAGCCACAGGGATCATAAGGGGCATTCACATTACTCTAATCCAGATAAGTATGGCCTATTTGAACTAGACGTAACTGTTCTCACCGGACATGACCTGGATAGATGCTAATCACCACTGAATGCAACGCAAACGTACGGCTTGATGTTGACTTCTTAGTAGTCTGAATGAGCGACATGTCTTGTGTAAGTGGCAACATAAGTCAGATTCATTTAACTAAAACAAACTAACCCTATGAATGATCTCCTCGCGACAAAGTTAATACGTGGGATACTAACTTCTTCCACATACATAACACGTTGGATTGAACTCATTTACTGTTGATGACAAGTACCTAAATGTTCTCATACTCTGAGTATGTTGTGCAAGGTGATTTTATGTCTCTTGAGGGAGTGAACCTTCCGTGAAAATTCTTCGGATTCGCGACAGAAAAAAAAGTCATCTGAATTTGATAATCAATCTCCCAAGAAAGCGGGAATGAGTTTCCGAAATAGCTAAAACAATTTTGATTGTTCAACGGGCCACTTTCCAAACATTCTCGCTCGATTCACCTGTTTTTCCCTACTAATGTATGCCTATTTTGGCAACTGCTTTATAGCATCTTAATTTTAGGGTCAACATGCTTCAAGCTCACTTTTCTCCGTCTACCCATGACAGGATGTAGGAAAACGAGAAAACAAAGGACAACAGCAGCATCTCAACAATGTCACTTTCACCCAGGGTCGTTGAGAACCATCCATGTGTCGAACTCCATGATACATTTGTTCAATCACTGCCCCAAGATTATATGAACTACAATGTTCAACTGCGGCTGTCCATAAATCCATAGATGTAGAGAAAAGGTTGGTATTGGTGTTAACATACAACTTCCTGGTAGTTCTATTGACTACCATGATCACACTATTTCGGTCACTTGTCATCGAAATACACAAAGAAACTCACATGTATCATGCACGAATATTAAATACACCTATACTGGTATAAATAGCAGATCATTGCAGAAAGAACCACTAGCAAGCCGCGTTTGTTAACGTCATTGTGTGGTTCTGTCTCAACCTCATGGGCATAAAACTGCAACTATTCAATCAAATAGCATAAACCCGATTGCAAACACTACCTCTCAGTTTGGGCATCTTCATGACATACGGATACTATTCGTTCCGGAAAAAAGCAGAATGAAATTGTATGTGCAACATTTTGTAGAGTGACATTTATTCAATATAGAACATGTTGTTTTCTTTACCTGTACTTCTGTTTTACAGAAATTGTGGACTAATCACATAAATCAATATGATTTATATTCTAAGGAACGTTTGTGTAAAACAACCGGCAAACAAATTTTGGGAGACATAGAAGTTAAAAAAGCGAAGACGATTTTTAGCAAGAGCGAGAGATGCATCGAGCACAGTAGGGGCCTCTAAAAACTTGTATTATGATTATCATCATCATTACTTTCATCATAATCTATGTGTTTCATATCGTTTCCATTGATCCACATAGTAAGCTCGACAAAACATAACAGTAAACCGTAAATGACAAATTTTCTCGATAAGAGAAACATCTGGACCCACTCAGGCGGACTACAAGATTTTTACTGTCAACAACCAATGCAAACATTCGGGCATCACAGTCGCTCACAAACAGCCACACAAATATGCAGCGGTGGGTGGGAGAGGATGACGCGATATCCCCCATGAAACAGAGGGAAAGTGGAAGGGGGTGCAAGGATTGGAAAGACAGAAACTAGAAGAACCACCGCAAAGATATGTACATTTGCTCACCTAACCGTCGGAAAGAAAAAGATGCTGTAGCAAACCGAAAAACAATACTACACTATATAATTCTCAACATGTTTACTCAAACTTCGTCCCTCACTGTGCTTTACAAGAGCAATGTTTTTCTTATGAGAGCGGAGTTCTAGAAGGATGACATTTGTTTCACGTACGTAGATGACTAGGTTTACGATGGTGGTTGATTAGCTTGCAGCGTTTTTACGCGTTTGTTTATATGCACTGTGGACAGGGTTAGCTTGAAAACAGTTGGATTGCCATAACGGTAAAACCCTCTCAAAATTGATGTGCTAGAAAGCAACCCGTCCTACCACGGGGTTAGCCAAGGAAATGATTTAATTGTCGGGTAAATCGAAATTGACACTGCTCAGCAATACAAGTGACATTCGCAATTGATGGTAAGATATAAAACTGAGTTGATGCTTCTATATTCAGGGAAAACAGTAATGCTATGAAATGTAGACTGATTCTGCATTCTTAACAGCTAGATCGTTCTCAATTTGTTTGTTTATATATCAGTTCAGTGCAAAACAAACGAAATTAAAATAACACCAAGGAGGTGCAGTACACTTGCCATGAAACTATCGGTATCGTCAGTTTCGTTAGGAATCGAATCGAGGATCTAAAGGGCGATTTCTTCAGATTTTATTGCTAATAGAAGCAAGGTCAATTCATACTTATGATACGCTGCTCATTGATCGTCCGCTTTATGATCACATACTTGCTCTGATTGGATTCTGAGTGTGACGACTCTGGTTTAACTCTCAGTGCTGATGTCGATTAGTAAAGTTAAAAAAGCTCACTTGTATAGCACAACTCAGTATTTCCTCCCTTGATTACTGTTCTACCTATGGCTGCATAAATCTCGTCGTTAGATAAATTTATTACTTGCACCGACACTAGTTATCTGAATTTAATTATAGGGGACAATATTTGAAATTCTATCGAACTGATACAAGGTAAAACTTTAAATAAATGGATAGTGAATGCTAATTTGTCCAAGTACGACCGCCTGATTGATCACACAACTGAACAAGGAAATAGAACTAAATAAACTATATTTTTCTAACGACTCATCGCATTGTTGAGCACTTATTCACTTCTCAATTGCTATTTCGACAGATTGATACAAAGTAACAGAACGAAAGACACACCCAGACAGGCATACACCGGAACCGGCTTTGAAAATAAACTTTCGTTCGATCATGTCCAAGTGAAATCAATTGGCTCTTTCGGTAAGAGCATCGGAAATTTTGATATGTAGATAAACCTGAATTCGAACATTTTGCTCTCTACTCCTCAGATGTGAAATATATTCCTTCGGGAAAACGTCCCCTAAACCAATGTTCACGTCAGTATGATAGGTTTATTTAAAAGCCAAACGTGACCTGTTTACCAGCCCGCCTGCCCGTCTGCCTGCGAAAGACACCAGCCAACCAGCCAGGCAAGCAGCAACAACAAGAGTAGAAAATAAATTGACTGGGTTAATTTTCCAATTTTTAGCTGTTTGAAACAGATCCGTACTAAATGCGCACTTGGACTGAGAGACAGAGAGTTAAACTACGTTGCTTTTACTCTGTGAAAAACCCTGGCAGCTGCATCGCTCAGTTTTTGGCTTGAAATTGGTGTAAATTCAATCACTCAGTCTCTTGAGCCAAGTCGAATTTGTCCGAAGGGTGGAAAACTTAACAAGCTTATTTCTTCATCTTTAGGATTTCAAACAACCGCTAACAAACAAAATTTGTATTCTCAATGAAATCAGATATCTTCTGCTTGTAAACACAAAACTAAGCAATCAACAAGTTTGTTCACTCGCGTCAATTCAGCGAATAAGAACATGGGACCCATTCACTTCGTTGGATCCTATGCATGGTTCGATTGATACGTCGACAATTAAGTCGAAAATTTTCCGAAGACAAGCGGTAATCAATATTGAGCTAAAATGGAAAATCGATTCTGAGACTATCGTGGTTAAGTAACCATGAATAGAAATATATTATACTGGATACTAACGGAAGCAATTAGTTAGTTGGTTATATGTCACAATTATAAACCCGATCATTTCTGACGCTTCCATTGCAGGTGTTTGGGGCTTTCGTTGAACTGAAGGACAAAATCGTCGGCTTTCTTCCGCATGAGAGGAAAAGGTTACTGTGGTAGATAGTAGATTTATAGAACCCAAGCTCATAACGTTACACAAAGATAAAAGCGGGAACCTCACTAATGATCTTCATTATGGCAGTGAGAAAGCACGTGTGTTATCGACATCTGGATTTGGCGTATGTTGCTATGATCTACAAAAAGAAGAAATGCGGGTGTTAAGGAATAATTGATTGATAAGGTAAATATCATTTGCCAAAATGAATGGTCGAGAAGATTATGGATTCTCTCGGCGGTTGTGGGAAATTTCTAAGCTATAATTGTATGAGGTTGAGAACAGAAAATCCAGTTTTATCAGGGTGGATAGAAATATTGGGTAATTTTATTCCATTTATAAATAAAGATGGAGGACAGATTGTGCGAAGGCACTCCTCGCAAATCCTCTACCTAATCACCTACAAGAAACACGAAACACCATATATATCCAAACACGGGGGATACAAACAATTGTGCTTTCAGTGCATGTGTGTACAAAGGGATTCTGGCTGAAGGTTGATTATTAATTTTTATAAAACACAAAACATTTCGGTTGCGATCCGAAATCTGACCCTGGATGACCCGGGTAATGACCAGTTAGTGACCAATTGTAATTCTATGTCTCGCAATGAATGATAACAAACCTTTAGGTTTTTGCTTGTAATCTTCGATAGAACTGCCCGGAAACTTAAAAATAATTTATGCGTTCTCACACTCAATAAAAAAACGATGTTTGCAAAGGGAACACCAAGAAATAATCAGTGGCACACACAGCAAATAATCTCAAAAGGGTCAAGCGTCCCAAACTGTGATCTCAACCGTTTTTTCTTGTTCAACTAGCTTCCAAAGGTCAAAAACTCTAATGTACTTTGTGCCAAATGTTGAAGTTAGAGTTGACAGACAGCACGTTTCCCATTACTCAACTAAGACTTACCGCCTATACTGACGAAAACGATATAGGCAAAATGGAAACCATAAACAGGCAGGTAAGTTCTATCTCACACACTGTGTAGAGTTCAACTCCAGTCGAGATGACGCGTATATACGTATACAGGACAAAATCATGCTGTCACAACAAATGGTCCAACAGTGGTTGGCAAAGTCGATACGGCAAGATCACATTTGATAGTCAGACGGTCAGAAATAAAATACCGGGATCTGTTTATAAACGCCTCGTAGCAACCATACCCATAGTTCATCCTGCCTTTTCTTTCAAACCACAATTACGTCACCACAGTGCAAAACTGTAGATGATTGGTTCAAAACTGTCGTCTTGATTACATCTTCCACTTTGTCCGCTCAAACGTTATCGACACGTAACGAACAATATTATACATATTTCAGATTGAGGGAATGCATCGCGGTGAATGGCGGTGATAGAGAGGAGCAGGCAAAACCAGAAAGCGCAGGAAGCCATATGATAAATAATGAGCTAAACGGGAAGGGAATGGGATGCAACAGTGAGGGCTATCCTATTAGGGCTAATGGATCAACATCCAAAGGTAGATTCCTCAAACGACGTACACAAACTAAAGTGCCGAGACTGCGACAAATACTATGTGAGACGAGCTAGTAGAAAGCTCAAGACACAACTATNCACAACTATAGGAACACACGGCAACGGTCAAAAGACGCGAGGCGAAATCACAAATCCACCTGAATGCTGAAAATTACGTTTTCGAAATGGACAACGCAAGAATAATCGTAAGAGGACCCACCAATTCAATACGGGAATTCATCAAAGCATGGCACTCCAGAATGGAACACATACATAAACATATAGAACCGGAACCTATCTATCACTTTTTAAGTAAAAAATTGTGACTGGAGGTTGCGCCAGCTATAACCGGTCCAAAACCAGTTTTAAACAGTTTGGAACAGGTTAAAAACCGGTTTGCATTTGGTCTATGGAAGGTATTCGACCAATGAAAAGAGGATGATCACCATGAAAATGAAACAGCCAATCATATCAGAGCAAACGGTTGCTACTGACCAATATAATTAAATGGGTGCAAACAGCCAATCGTAAGCCACAGACACAACCAAGCCCGATCCCACCCAGAACTGGCGCTTCCCCGAAGATTTTTTTGTCTAGCTCAGCTACTAGACGTCTGCAAATAACACCTCCAGCNCGAAGAACTCACCGGCGCCAGCATCCGCATCCCGAGCTACAATCATTCCACATCCTTTCAGACACCGATGGAATCAAGTGCACAATGGCAGAGAATAAAATGACTCAGAGATCGGAGAGTTGATTGGCATGCGCGAATAAGAAGGGAGACAAATAAATTCACGTAGATTGAAGCATAGAAATCATTTGTGGTGCTCTCTAACTGGGCGGTGGTGGCGCTGTGGTAACGTCACAAATTATCGGAGGACGTACGTTCGAATCCCACCACCACCACCACCTGTATTTCCCCATGATGTGTATTGTGTAGCAGCCCTTTGATTGGCCGCTTCCCCGTTCCTGAAAATTGTATCATTGTGTATTCAATAAAAGGCAGTAAAATAAAAATGTAAAAAATGAAAACTCACGGAAATTCTCTCCTTCTCCCGGTCGCTAACATGCGGTCACCACAAAATCCCTAAATTTTTATTCTTTTGTTCACTTTTTCTGAACAAACCATGAGGTTATCAAACGCCAAACATCGCAATTTGTTTCCACTATGTCTTTGGCAACCTTTTTTCGCTCTTCTTACGTTAGGGACCTGGCTTGCAGTTCAGCATTATGGACTTGGTACTCTTGGACTTGTGGCATTCTGCCCGCTTCTGGCTTCTACGACCGGATATTCTGCATTCACCGGCGGTGTTTACTCAACTTCTGTCACCTTTTTTCAGTCACTCCTACTAACATATGTTGTTGTTCTCGCATACTTTACGAACACAGAAAGTGAAAGTTGAAAACGTTCCCGATAAAGTGCATCAATTTGTAGAAGGTCACAACCATTGGTAATATAAAACAAGCTTTATTTCTTTCAAAAATGTGACGGATTTTCAAACTGTGTCTCCACGTTTCGTCAAACTTCCTACCTCATAAAATCAACATTGGAGTCTGTTCCCTTCTGTATATGCTTAGCATGCCAGTCGTAAGGGTAGGCGCTCTTTAGGAGGCGAATTCCGTCTAGTCGTCCTCAGGGAAAAGTTATGCTTCTGAGAAAGCTCATAAATAATGAATTAGGGGAGCCGGGTTTCAAGTTGCTCAAAATCACGCATGGTTAACAGACCTCTTTTGTCAGTTCCACACAGCCGTGCATTTATTTGGGTCTTTCATGGGACCGCGACTGCTTGAATAAAAGGTTGTTTTTGTTTTTATGAAGTAATTGACGCCTTTATTTTCCATCTTTTTTTCTTTTTTCTTTTAGCTAGTATTTATCGATTTCCCGACTGAGACGAGACAAACATTTAAGGATAATGAGTACCACAGAGTGGATGTTTGACATCACTAAGCAGATTCTGCGGCAGTTGTGGGTCAATAAGCAATCCCCAAATCTGTGATGGGTGAAGCGTATCAATTTTTAATTGGTACAGTGAATGAACGAATAAAACGTGGATTGCTGTTTTTTGGCATTGTGACGGTGTTTCGAATACATCACTGGCAATTCTGGAACGCATATTAGGTGAATCTCTGCTTAGCCTTCTGGTTCAAGCCCCCCACCGCTTCACGTCGTGATTAATATGCACAACATTAACACATAAAAGTTTGCTAGAAATGTGTTTCCCTTCTGAAAAATTTTTCATGACAGTTAATAAAGAGCATAATATAGCCATCTGAATGTATGTCTTCTGGAAGAGAATTACTTCATTACTTCAGTACTATGTGCTGTTCGAGTAAGGTTTCCCTTCTCATGCATATTCGAATTCGGTCCCCCACACAATTTGGAACATTGTACAGACTATTCAAAACATCATGATTTGCAAAGAATAACAAAAGAGACTAACTTCGACGTTCTAGAAGATTTCGCGATTATGCGCGACTTTTTGTTTAAGCCAGATCGACTGAGTTTCACGCATTTCAGCTTTCCTGACCAAACGTTTTATGCACACACTGCCATGCATTCACAGCTCAAAATGAGGCGATTTTTCTACTAATTTCAACGTTTCTTCCCACGGTACACGTGATTGTGTGTGTGTGTTAAAATGATATTTCATCCACCGTGCAGCAAACCAATGCGCGCGAGGCCAGCACGTTTTGAAATCAGAATTGATCCCTTGTATAGTGCATGAGTGTTCACAGATCTCTCGGTCTGTAGAATGCTCGTTTTAAGGTTGTGGTTGATTGATGGATTGCTTTTCCGCATCTTTCTCTCCCTCTCTCGCTTCATGCGTTCTGATTCTGACGAATTCGCATGGATTAAACAAGGTTCCATTTTGTCTAAACTATAAAATGTAATAATTTTAAACGTCAGGGATTTCATAGGCCCGAGTAAGTGTAAGTCTCAATGGCGTGTCTGAATTCCGAACTGAATAGGTTTCTCCTATAGTGTCACATCATGTTATCCAATTCCGGTCAATAAATGGATGCAGTAACATAAATGTCACCGACAAACTACTGTCTAAGGCCGTGCCCTCATCGTTGACAGTCGACAGTTCCGTGATGTCAACACGATCATAACTCAAGCAGTGCCCCAAAACAGATCAATTAAGAAACCTTTCCACACGAGCAAGAAGACGACAATGAACTCCCACTAGCAAACATCCCTTAAAGAGAGAAAGCCGAAAAGAAATCAAAAATAAAATGTGTTGCATATCGGTCAAGATCAGCTGGATATTCTAGTGTTACGGAAACTAATGTTTGGTCCAACCAACAATGACCTACCTACACTTTGTTCTATCGGTCAGCGTAAACACAGTGCAATGCCCGTGAACCTCGCAGTCAGAAATGAGTCGAATTTTTCGAGTGGGTTTCCGCAATCTAATCTTCACAAGGTTTCGGTGAATGATGCCTTAGGTGAACAAAAAACAGATTGAACAAGTCACAAAAACCATTATGTATCTTGGCAGTCATTATCATTCGCATAATTACAACAGCACCGAGATACACTATATTCAGCCGAAAACATCACGAAGGGTTTACACCATCTCTTACTAAGAATGGACTGACAGCCGAGGTTACATAGTAATATTACCACTGAGCTGTGTGACAGAAACAGTGTCTTTAAATTCAACTCACTATGTCAACCATCTTGTCAGTAGGGGATGATGACTTCGGTCCAGAACCCAACCGCTGTCTTACAAAAACTTAACTTTAGTCCACCTCGATCATCCAATTTTCGTTTGTGGCGCCGTCAGGCTCCTCGATTATGGTAATGATCAAACTGTTATAACTCATGAACCAAAAGAATTCAGCCAGGTTCACTGTGCCCTGCTGGGCCGCAGTGTCACTCGTGCATTTAAAACTTTCAGTATAATACACCTTCTGGATCCAAAAACCTTTATCGCCATGTAATTTGGCAGTCGGTATGCGAACGCTAAAGAGTAACTATAGAAACAAAAAGCCCAGCACCTTCACTCACAAATATCATTAAAACCACATGAAACCTGCTGATCCTCGGTTGGACGTGATGCAGGGTTGGTGAAGGAAATTGTCGAACTACATAGACAAGTAGACATAGGCCCGAAGACAAACCATTACTATGAAATATTTACAACCAAATCTAACTTAGATCGGATGAACCAGATTTCAGAGATGGTGGCGAAAGTGAAGTAATAGGTGATTGAAAATCTAGGGTGAAAGAAATATTAGAATGAGATTTTTCAGCGAGTTCGACGCCTAATCGGTTTCACGCTCGCTAGAAGCAACAAAGTCAACAATATTTGAAGGGAATAGCTAAACAATAATCAATAAAGAATACGTTGAACAATTTCTATCCGGATATATTTCGCTGC
>UZAN01039371.1:64948-79140 GCA_900618425.1 Echinostoma caproni | reverse complement strand
ACAGGAATAGCAGTTAACTTACTGAACGAAATCATGGGGTACAAAAGAAGTTCGTTAGTCATCCAGGCATCCACTAATCGCGGGTTCGTATTCTTGGCATCGTACAGCTTCTTTCTGGGCTGCACGGCTTCTGATTGGTCGGTACAATAGGCCTATGGTTCGTAGTCCTGAAGCTGTAATGCGTGAGTACTTTGCTGGCCTCACTGGAGAACCTTGATTCAGCACGGTTGTCTGTGATTTGCATCATCCCGTAGGCTAGGATCACCATAGTTTTCTTCGGCTAAATCCCGCATTCACGTTCGTTTATGAATAAGCACAGAATTGTTCTTTCTACTTCGCCTTAGGTACCCTCTTAGATGGTTGATAGTTCGTGATGGAACCTGTTTTCCTCGTTTGTTATCCAACCTTATGCACTTAAACATGATCCACTTTCAATTTGTCCGATCATTACTTTGATAAAACGTGAAACGTTTGGCAAATTTCCCTGACTTTTTTTTAAATAGAGATGGTTGATGATTTTTACTGATCCAAAGTCGAATTATCCTCTTTCTATGGATCTTTTTCGGTCATGCAGTAGGGTTGGGGCTCTAGACAGACTACCGATACCTAGAGTTCTTTGCTGGTAAGATTCATTCATTATGACGGGTACAAAGTTTCTGAAATCCCCGCCAATGCCCTTTGCAACTATCGTTGTTCGTGATTTATTCATTGTTTATCATGTGGTCTCAACAGAATTCACTGTTGCGAGTTGCAAAACACCTCCATATATCGGGTTTGGTTTCGTGAGAGTATGAAACTGTAGTGTTTTTTTTCCAAAATGACCTCTAAGCAAAGTGACCATATTTCCTTTACGAGTCAACTAAGGTGAATTGTTCTGCCTGATTAACCTCCAAGATAGACTAATGTGGATGTGAACCGACAGGTAACGTGTAGTATTCCAATTACAAATCGGCTTGATTAAGAATACCAGTGTGCTATAAAATTCCAGATTCATTTAGACTCAATATGAGACCTAGATTTGAGCTCACGTCATGCACAACTGGTTACCACTTTTGCTGCGCTGAATTAAACAGGATTACATTGGATTTGTGTGACTATGTTGTTGGAAAAATTCCATATTCACAGAATTGAACCATCGAAATTATGCACGAGAGATTGATAAACCATTAAGTAGGTAAATGCAGAGTAAGAACTTTCCCTTCCAACGGATTGAACCCATCAAGAGAACGAAAGAAGCCTGAGATACCAGCTTTATTCCGGGTAGATTTTTAAAGTGGTGAAATCAAAATTTTTCTGTCGCTACTAGGTGTTCAAGGAAAATAAACCAGTGGACTAAATGACGGGTTTTAACCTTGTATGAACCCAATTAGAAAAACAGATTTAGTGCCAAATCGGTCCGTTGAGGGCAAGTAAAGTTGTGAACATTTAAACCCAGTGTCATGAAACAATGGCTCATTCCCCTTTGGACTCACAATGCAATGCAGTTGAGAAAACAAGAAATAGCAAGCAAATCCGTTTTAGATTTATTAATCCACCGGCTAGTACTGCCATACGAATAGGGAAACGTTAAGAGCTCTAACCAGCAACTGTTCAGGCGAATCATGAAAGTCTCTGAGCTTCAAGTAGATGACCTCGCATTCCACTGATACTTCACCTTCGTCGAAATTATCCGATCAGATTGATCGGTTGCAAGTAATGCGCATATGGACAAAACTCTGTTAATCTGATCTACTCATTCCAACTTATCTCGATCATGAATGAATCGCGATCCACGGAGGTCAAAAACAAAAATATTCAGAGCTTTTGAATTGCTATGATCATCCACTGCTTAAACGATTACGTGACAATAAACATGGAATGAGCATAACTCTTTAAGGAGCATTATTTGATTTTTAGATGAAAAGAGCAGATTTTGGGTGGTTTTGCAACCAAGGCAGCTTGTTTTGTTCCAGGAGATAGGGATCAACCTCATTAGGCGTAAAATGGTCCCGACGTTAATCCATTCCGGCTTCAGTCCTGCTGTCCTGGATAGGAACATCCACAGTGATTAAACGGAATTCACACCGGGATCTTTGGAGTTGAAGGGTGTTTTAGATATATCACTTACAAACAAAACAATAGATTGAAAGGGTAGGTGACCAATGCTTCGTCTTATACTGAATTGTTTTGAAGAAAGCTATTTGTTAGTTTGCAAGGAGGTTCCTGATTGATCAGTATGATAACATCATGCTGAAGGTTGCCAATCGTCTCAGCTTTTGAAAAATTTCGGGGCCTGCCCTCTTTGGATAACCTTCCTTTGATCGTACAAAGAGGACAGAAAGCTTCACATCCAATAACAAATGCTAAGTAGTTTCCGTCGCCCCGGCCATTTTCAATCCCTTATTCAACCGACCAGGGTGAGGCTCTTTCGCAAATTCCTCACCCTTCCATTCACATCACTTGATTCACAAGATCAGGTGAATTGATCACTAAGAATAGGATCACATTTGGGGCAATCCGTCTTCGATCTGCACAATAAGAAAGGGTTGAATATATATATATTGGGGTTATCTCGCAGGGTATGTGAACTGATGGACGATTGAAGTTATCCACTCAATACTTGTGCGACATTTTCGCCCTGAATATTCGTTGTATCACATACTCTCTTTGGTGGGTAACACATTATGCATTTAGGAATAAACCACTGAGCGTGTCTATCTCCAAAAATACATTTTACATTATTTCCAGTTCGAATTCAATGGAATCCGCGGAACAATATTCTACGGCTGTGTTGGTTAGGCACCAAATCAAAGTTTTCTTCCGTTTCATTGGTAGAAAATTTGGGTAATTAGTGTGTACATCTAACCGCATTTCTCTATGTAAACTTCGTTCACTATAGGTTTAACTGAGCTACTATCAGGCATCAAGATGAAAAAACATTCAAAACTGCAATGAGTAATTAGAATTTTATTAGTTATTTGAAGCTCAGCGTTCTCCAGTTCGGAGATGGATATATCCCAGTGCAGATCCAATATATAAGTATGGCAAGCCAATGCTTCTTTCAAACAAGTAAGTGGAATATCAGTATTGAAATGTGAGAGTATCGGAGAATTTTAATTCTTTGTTGTGGGCATGCTTCGTGTAAATGAGACTTGGACTAAAATGCGGGGAAGCACTGTACATCTGGTTGGGTCCCATCGGCAGTGTATATTCCGAATGAGAAACGGTTTGATCAGCTGCTCGGTGGACGAGTCGGCAATATGCTTGCGTTCTACCTGTGAGGTTCCTGGCTCGATCCCCAGTTGAGTCGATAGATCCGCACACTACTGGTGAGACCCAACCAGGTAGAAACAACTGCAGAATGCTTCTAAGCTTTTCAGCGATCGCCTGATTTACGCGACGAACTAATCATACAGGCAACATTGATGTGGTTTTATACTAGGATTTCATAGGTAGTTATTCGTTTCAATGACCAGCACTCTGACGGCTCAAGCAATGACATATAAATAGACCATACTGAACCCCTTCCACCTCATTCATTCCACGCATCAGAACGTGATTGTCAGATTATAACATAAAATGCATCAACTAACCAGCTCCAGTATGTCTCTAAGCTAATTGTCAAACGGCTGGTATAGTAAAACCGTTATGTTTAGTATCCGCCTAGGGGTGACCCATCCCATGAAAATGTGATCGAAACCGCACAAGTTGAACCTCAACCCTGTTCAAACCCTGTTCCCATTCACCCAAAACTTTAAAACCCGCACACACTGCCACCTGAATCCACCAAATGAAATCACACACGTGCAAAACAGTAATTTCATTTAACGTTTTCTTACCCGTGCAACGGCATTAATTTCTTGAAAACAAGTCCATATGTTATTTTGTGTTTTCCCCAGGGGTTTGCTTACCACAACACGGTCTTTGAGCGGATATCTCAATCCCGAAATTGTTGGCATTCATTTTAACTTTGCATATTTAAAATCAACGATTAACTGCGCATTCTTGAGTGACTATGAGTAAAACCAATAAAATCCCTGTTTTATGCGAGCGAAGCAGCGCTTTTTAATGATTTATCTGAAACACAAATGTTGTTTTGATGTACTTTACAAACTCATAAGTCTATATCCGTTGACCTCTTCGAAAACTCGGTATAACCACGTTATGGAAATAAAAAATAACAGGAAAAGAAATGAAAATGACAACGATTGCTCCGTCAATCAATTAACTGAGAACCTGGTTGTTAAGGAGTGAATAACTATCCCTGATTCAGTCAAGGTTGAACTTATTTATCTTGCTGAAATGGAATGATCTGCATTTTGCATTCTCCGTCCTGAGTGGCAAATAATTGTAATAGCCAGAGTATCCGAATGTCCATCAAAATCTGATCTGGTTTTGGCCAATCGAATCAGCCTCAGATCTGATATTAATTATCGGGAAATCACAATCTCTTGATAATTGGTTTCGTGAAAAAAATATCAGGTTCCCTGTTTTTTAATCAATGGTGTTCAAGAACTCCGCACATATATTATTCTATTGATCTAGGCTCTAAAAGCTTCCAGTTCATTTCACATCTAAAGTTATTCGAATGGACATCAAGAACGGTTTAAATTGAAGGGTTTAAATTTTAGTGTCGGGTAGAGGGAGAGTTTGTAAGTTATCAGTCAAAATTATAGTCTCGTCCATCTTACTTAGGCCTGCAGAGGTATGGCACCCATCAATCGATTGCGATAGTTGAGTTCTATTTTCACTAGCCTCCTCTGTCATTCATCAACTCAATTGGTAAAACATCTACAAATTTTGATACGTATCGTTTTTTCTAACTTCAGATGTTGCTAGAAAGAAAACATCTGAAAACGGATGAAAGAAATGAGTGACTTCACCCCCATCTGGTGCCTGTTTATTCGAGGGCGAACAATACGAAAGCTCTCACTGCCAAAAATAAATAATATTCCTATTTGCACTTATTTAAATAATCGATTATGCAATCACCATAGGTAGTAGGTATCAAAAACGGATTTCTAATCATTGCGGCACTATTTGATTACCAGAACCACAAAAAAACAATCACCGTATCCGTAAGGAGTGAATAAATCCACCACTGGCGGAATTTGCAGTAAATGAATGAGACTAGTTTTAAGTAGAACCTGACAACCACACATGGTGGATAGAAATAGAAATTGTTATTTAACATACTGTTGAAATTGTCAACAGTTAGAGCGATTTATTCTTAACTGCTCACAAAGTGCTGATTTAATACTGAGTAGAAAATGCAACTTTCCGTTTTCCTGTTTTCTATGTCAACACAAATATGAAAGAAAGTGACCGTTGTTTATTGAAAAGACAATGAAGTAAACTAATTTCATTCGATTTATATAATCAAAGGGGGGAATGACAGTTATGATTCAACTTAGGACCGGAGCGAAACAGTGTTATTAAGTTTTCCCCTCTTGAACACATTATTTGTAGTAACTTAACTTGATCGTGCAGCTTCGTGTCGATTTTCTAACCAACGTCATATTGTCTGGTCATAGTAACCATATTGTATAGACAATTCTGTTTTGTTTACGCAGTTTGGAGTGGAAAATTTGAGGAGTTACGCATGGCATAATTTGCTTCAGCTGGCTTTATTGATTCAATGGGGTCCTGTGGATGACCTTAAATGACACCTCGACATCCACCAAATGCTCTGTATGTGTCGATCAAATGTCATGGATAACCTTTGCACATCCTTTCCTCAACCGGGTGGGGTGACGCTATAGTCAACTCCCGACTGATAAAACGGAAGTAACTGGCTCTGCAGGAACAGGTGAACTCATAGATACATTGCAGTGGTTGATGGTGTAAACTGTTCTGCAAGTCTCTGAGTAATGATCGGATGAGATGAGGTGAGATGTATGGATGGAATATCTTGAGTTTGGTAGCATAAAATGCCGCCTACGTTGCTGTTTAGAATTTCCCTGTGGTAGAGATTATTGATACCTTGGTCTGTAAAAGTATTGGAGACGGCGTAAAGCGAACTATCTTATGGTTTCTATTTCAGATATTCCTTAAAATAATTGTCTAAGTATCGATCTTGCTGGAAGATACTATGTATGGGCACCAACGTCGTCATTATTCCGTCAGAACAAATTATTTTTGCCCACTGCACTAGACAGTGGACTAGGTTTCGTTTTAGGTTGATCGGCACCACGGAGGGAAAACTTTTCCCACCCAATCCAAGGATCTTTCTTTGAAAGTTTACCTGGAGACATCCTTTTTCATTTCACGGAAGTAGAAAACTTTAGCAAGTAATATATCCGTCCTTTTTATATCCTCCTAAATTGTATAGACTTGTGTGTCTCGTTGAATTTCGCCACAGTTGAAAAGCGCTCGTCCTTGTTTTATTTACTTCGTAAATATGATCAACGTAACAGCATTGATTATCCAACCTAAATGTCCCCCGTTTTATTCAATCTTTTTGATCATAAAAGTGTCTTATAATGGTGAACCAAACCGGAAATTCATGCCTACACGAGTGACTTGACGGTGAACAGGTTCGTCAGAATATACTATCATTACACACTGTAAGAAAAAATACAGAATCGAACAAACTCATTTGCGGGGTCCGTCTACAAACACACCCAGAGAGAGGTTAATGAATTACCACTTATATGTTCACTTTGCAATGTGAATTGAGTACTTTCCAGATACGATATCGAGATAGCGCTGTTTACGTGGCTGTTTACGTGTTATAAAATAAAAACGATGGCATCGTTTAAACTGGTAGCAGAATAAAGGAAAGTGATCACATTCCCGGGAAGATCTTCCATCGTGTTGCTGCTCATTTTCAGGTTTTGTAAATCGTAAGCTGTATTTCGCTATTTCCCTCCGAACTGCTTCTAATTTGGAGACATTCCATCGTACGATTTAATTGTATGGTTATATAAGATATATATAATACAAATAATCAAATCATGCGCCGAACAAATCACGATATAACAACCTTATCACCCAAGGCTTTGCACGATGAATCAGTTTTAGTCGGAATGTCATCAGGTTAGCCATGTTGAATTTTTATGAGGAATTCACAACCGGGTTCTTCTGCTGACGGACGTCTAACACGCCATATTGTTGAAAATCGTAGTCCATTGGGGATCAATGCCCAGCTCATCGGATAGACGGAATCGAACATCCAAGGTGCCCAATATCCGTCGATGCCTTATCGAGACAGTCGCCAGCAAGAAAGTGTGTCGATTGTACTTTTCTCTTTAATTGGTGCGGAATCAAGTTTGCCAGCCAACTCCCGTAAATAACCTAGCGGTGATTCACCAACCCAGCTACAACCCCGGATGTTGACTTTGTTTTCCTTTCAATTCTAGCAGGTGAAATTGGTCTGTAGGACTTCCTCCCTCGTTGCTGAAACCCTTTCCTCTGAGATACTAAAACAGGGATCAATACTTTGAGCTCCCTGTCAATAATCAAACAAATTTTGTTATAAACAAAGTGTTTCGAAAAACTAGGGAATAACCAAACTCTCAACTCTTTCCTTTATCTCAAAGAAAATAATGAATATTTGGCACACGGTAATCATCTTCTAGGGCTCTGTCACAGGCTCATGCAATACAATATACTACAATGAGTTACGCCTTAGTTCAAAACTCTCTAGAATTTTTGCCGTGTGTCAATAATATATATATTAAGATGTCCCACTGAAACTGGGTTGACAAAGCCGACAACATATCTGAAATAATTTATTGCGCGTAGGCATGAAAATCAAAATGGGTAGATATTTGTAGGGTGCTTACACAGTAACCGCGACTGTAGATTCATAACAACCAAGTGTTCTTTTCCTCCCCCTTGTATCCTCCAGCATTTAACCTAAATAGATAAGAAATACGCAATGTAAAGTCAACATAGAATGTTCTATGCGGGTAAAAAATATTCGGAAGATTACTCCAGGATGTGTGGTTAATGATGGAACATGTAAACAATCAAATATGCACTTCTACCGGATCACCGAGGTGAGATCATAGCGGTTGAAGCATAGCTTGCTGTCAGCAGCCGAAGCGATCGCGATTCGGTTGAACAAGCACCACACCCCTACCCTCCGCTTCTGTTGCGCCCAAAAACAGTCAGTTAGAGCTTTGGATTTACCATGGCCAGCCATAAATGCTAGACTGTTATGAAGCCGGTTATTAAATGAGTGTCAAATCGTTCATGTATTTGATATTTGCGGAATGATTTGAACTCTGATGCATCCCTTACTATGTGATCCATATTATCCATACACACGCATACAAACACAGACAGTATCTGCGAGTTTTCTGTTTCCTTGAATCATGTGATTTCGTGGCGTGTAAAAGCGAGCGGCATTTGACTGGTATATAATGCACCGAAAAAGAGCTTGTTTGCCAAAGTGACTTCTTGATGCAGTCCAAGGGTATCATCCGGTATGCAGTGTATTGATCGGTGTGGTGCCTTAGCGGAGTTACGGAGTCCAACGATTTGTTTCAAGAGGCATTCAGTCACATTGTGTTTTCTTTAAACTGCACCAGTTCCCCCACCAATGCTTTTTTCTTCTATCCTGCGAATGATTCGAGATCATCCATCGAAAAAAACTGACCGGGCGGTACAGGTCCTTGAAATTCGATTCTCTCCGCGGTCTACACTTACGCAACCCAGTCTGGTAACAATTTCCGGTATGGGACAAGACCAAGTTAATCGTCAGAACGCAATGAAACGCATAACGAGGCAAATCTCTCAGGTAGCTAATCTGACAGGTTTGCGTAAACTTTGTGGGGTCTCCGTTGTCCAGTGACTTCCGTTCTGGAAATCTTGTTTGATTCTGAATCCGGTCTGTGGAACAATTTTTTCTACATGAGACATATTTCTAAGTGCCCGAAACACCTTGCTGGATTTTGAGTGGCTTTTAAATAGCTTGGTAGTAGTCATTCCATCTCTTGTCTGGTACAATGGAAAAATAATCAGTTTCGGGAGGGGGGTAACTAATTTAAGTGTGTGAAACCGATTAGAGAGAAAAGAATTTCACCATTGCAGAAAAGATCCCACGATTATCTGTGATGACGGAGAGAACTTTGATCACAAGATAAATCGCAAATATAATCAACAATTTCTACCTCACTCAAAATTGGATATTTTGAACATTTTTGTGCCACTTGTGGTTCGATCCTCAGACGAGATGATTGATTTGCGTTGCATCTTTGAATGGGACTGTGTCATATAAATGCAAAATCGATGCAGCAAGCAGCTCATGCTGCCTGGACAGCCACCGGAAATCGGATGGAGAAACGTTCACCAAATTGGTAGTTAGTACACAATAAGGTCTGATCAAGTTCATTGAACAAGCAGTCGTGCAAAGGCTGGTTGGTTTCACACTAACAATCATCCTTCTCCACAAGAGTCAAAAGGACCGTCTAGCTTGTAGCTTTCTGAATGCAATTGGCCACCAATTCAATTATATAATCTTGTAATGGTCATTACATTCATATTTAATAAAACCGCAGCTGGTGGTATTAACTCAAACTACTTGTTATTTGCACATCTGGAACAACCGCGCTGCATTACAAGTTGTAACTGATAGTTCTAAGGTGTGATATGCAATCTCTAATGAAACGATCAAACAGTACTGCGGATACCATTTGTAATCCCTGCGGACTATCATGTTCAATAGCCACGGATAGCCACAGATAACGGTGCGTAAAAACGTGATGCTATTAGACAAATTGACTGATGATGCCTAAAGACATGAACAAAGGTTCAGTTCACGTGCCTTTTATGCCGCACGTGACGAAGTCTATCTACAACTTAAAGTGAAAATCCTCATTTACTCTATGTCAAGATCCCCTTATTAGGAAAGATGGTGTTTTAATGAATTTCATGCCCAAACCTTCTGCCAAACAATATTTCTTTTATGACTTTCAAAAAAGCTATTGACAAGGTTCAAGATGTAAACAAAAGTATCCAAAATAAATGCTTGCTTTTGTTTTATCATCAAGTCCTGTGCCATGTATATACATATATGTAAACATCAGAATGAAAGAGATTGATAGGTGAAAAATAGAATCTGCAAGTTTCAGCTCAAGCGGTTTAAAACCAGCTCTGAATTTTCGTTGGATTACTTTGAACAACGAGTACAGCGTTGAAAGTGCTTTTTTTACTCAAACAGCTTTCACATTCGGATCAAGTCTTTAGCTATGTTGGCATATTTATCGGGGAGTTTATCAAGGTACAAGCAAGCATCGCGATAATATTGCGATCAACCACGTAAAGGGAACAGCAAAGGTGCTCATTTCTGCGGTCTCAGATGGTCTCAAATCAATTCCCAAACGTTTTAAATAGAAAAAAATATTGGTAAAATTGTGTTTTCTAGGTACAAATTACTATTCCAGGCAGCCACCTTGATATTAACATTCCCTATTGATCTAACGAAAACTTGTTTATCGTTTCAGATGACCTGACTTCAAAAAATAACCAATAACATCTTCAGTGGAAACTTCTTAGAAATTATATTTTATCCGCAATAAGGTGAGACCTTCAGTTTAATTATTTCCACTTTCGGCTATCACCGACTATCATTGACGCGACGTATTCAGCTTTCGGGGTGCGTGAGGCATATCATTGACTCGACCGAACTTGTCCATCCGAAAACTTCCAAACCTTAATATTCAGGAATATTGATCGGTGAGATTGTTGGAACGGGTTTGGTTTTGAAAAGTGATTCAACTATTTGGCAATAAATAATCTTATCCTGATTGCATACAAACGGCGGGTCTGCAATGCTTCTATGACAAGCAAATAAATGTTTACAGCTATTCACCGAAACCATGTTCAAATGGATAAGCTTGCATCATTAACTTGACGCGTTCTATTTGAGCCTATGCAACAACACGACCTTCCCCCGTGTGATTTAATTTCCACAATAGGCGGGAAACGATCATTGCGGTAATTTATAAAGGACATCCATAATCATTGTGCTTGAGGAATCTCGAACACTTTTACTTTCAGTTACCACTTTTTCCACTATCAAGGTGACAATCAAACTGCATTTCAGTTTGATGGTTTTTCGGATTCGTTTCAGACAGTGAAGCATATGGTCAGATAAATGCTGCACTTCTCTGTCTTGATCGCTCTGTCCAGCTCCGTCTGATCTGGTGCGGATAGGCAGTCGCACGCCAACTGAGGCATGTCTCTGATTGCAGTCAAGAGTTCCAACCAACCTACTTCTAAATCGATCTAATAAATTTATATCCGTAATTACACAGGATCGCAATTTTTCCGAATTAGCCTACCAAACTAACACGCTGGCGCTTAGTGCAAGTAAGGCGTGGAATTCACGATAGGAGTGGGGGACGTACGTGAATTGATAGATGGATGGATAGCGCCCGCATCAGGAGAGGTAAAATGTATTGAAATTTTGCTCCCTTCTGAAAACTAAAGAGATTCGCTGATGGAACAGACAAGAAGCATTTTTGGACGGATAGATTTGATGAAAATATTTTCACATCAACGGATTCACTGATCGCCAAGTGTTCCAAACAGCTCAGTTCACCTCATTGTTATTAAATTATTTGATTAGCGAGTAGTCTCATCTTGTGTGACATAGTTAAACACATGTATGAATCCAATCTTTCTCAACACAAGAAAATGTCTTCTTTTTCTCATCACTTTTCAAGTCTTTTGATTGTTTTCCTTTTACCACCAAAGTGATTACCACAAACCTGAAAGTTTATAAAAATTCAATTAGCTTGTGCTCAAATAATCAGGTTAGATGATAAATCGCAGACACTGGGTAAACTCACTCCACTAACGCTTGATTAATCGACGATATATATACTAATGATACTGATACTAAAAAATAATATACTGACGGTTAATAACGGTACAATGGTTATTAATTGCTGATAGATAAATAGGTAATTTGCTTCAGATGAATAAATTGAAGAGAATTCTTCCGATGAGAAAGAACGTCTGAGGATTTGTCATGGCTGTATTGGGACCGCTTTTGCATGCAGAACACCAAAAAATATATAATGGAAATTTTGAAAGCACTGGACAGATGTTTTAGGTGCAAATCCAACAACCCGTATAAGGATCCGTTTCAGGGCCTCATTAAAAGAATCCATTTGACCTCCGAGTTTTATTCCCGGTCGATTCGATTAATTACATAACGAGGTAGTTCTATAGTGTCTTCTATTTTTGAATCCAATTTTTCGTATTGCCTACCCATATTACGAAGAACATTTTGCACCGCTCAATTTTCGATGATTTGGGAACAGAAAATCCCGAACGTTTAATTGATAATACTATCCGTCTCTTACTTTATCTTCCTTGTCCAGCAATAACAGCACAATGATATACAAACGCTCTGTCGAATAGATTGCATTATTCAGTGTTATTTTCCCCGTAGATGATTATTGAGCGTTGTTCCTTATTCCCGGAATCATATGTACCCAATAACAGTTAGGTAGTCAAAATTGACAGAGCATGCAATGAATGACCAGAATTATTTTAAACGGAAGGAATTGTTGCCGAATAAAATGCAGACAGTTTGATTATGAGAAGTATTCTCGTCAAAACTAAAATATGATATTACTTTTCCGTTCTGATAAGTTTTCAATTTATCTCGTATTGCGTTATTGTGTTCATTACAAACCTGTTCTCTAAATGAATTTTCATCCTTTGTGATTTCCCAGTGTCATGTACTTAGAACCCAGAGAAATTTTGACCCGTCTTTACGTGCACTACAAAACCCAAGTCACACTTGATTGTCCGAGGTCGAGTAACTTTGACTGAACAGTGTCGGTGATCCACTCGTTAATGACATGTCATTACCCACCACGATGCACAAATCTTTGATACTGGATAGCTGGGAGTTTCTTTTATGGTGTTATTTACTGCCCTCGTTTGTGATTTCTAAGAAACAAGACGTCATTCATCAAGACAGTTCAAGATTCTGACAATATTATTAAAATGGTATTCTCCACAGAGCAGTGTGGCTGTGTGGTATTTCGGAGAAGATAGTATAAAACCTTATATCCAAGAGAAAAAAATGCATTGAACATGTATGCGAAGTATCCTGTGCTGATGAAATGGTATTGGGTCCGTTTCGACAAACTCCCGTTTGGTGCGAACAATGTAACTGGCTTTGCAGAAGCATGGTCAACTAACAGGCAAATGTGGTGGTGGTCGAGTGATAACGTCTACTAAATTATCATCCCGGGAAAAGTATGTTCAAAACCACCACCAATACCTGACATACTTCCTTGATTGGCCGCTTCTCTCGTCCTAAGAATAGTCTTATTAAATATTCAATGAGCGATAGATAAAGTGAGTAAAATGGTTTCGTTTAGCAGTAGACAATATGGGTTGTATTGCATCTGACAGACTCTTCCCCAAGCGTTCACTAAAACTTTGCTGACAAACGTGAATTGATAAATCGTTTTTTCTCTGGAAATTTGCAAAACGTTCATGGTTTTTTTTTGTACATTCTTCACTATGATTGACAGAATGTCTTTCTGTAGGACAATTGTCTTGTTATTTCTCCAAATTTTTGCCAAAAGAGAGAATTATCCACATTCAGAGGTGTCATGACGTCATCAACTGTTGCTTAGATGACTAGATCAAATTTGAATGACCAACTCACTTAATTACACAGTTTATTCAGCTGATTAACTAGGTGTGCATCTTTCTCCCGGCTTTGGTGAATCATGAATTTACTTTCTAGCCCGAGATGGTATATTATTGCAAACACTTGACAATAGATGATCAATCAGCATCCTCAGTTTCAACTTTAGTGTGAAATACTATAGTTCACTGCATAGCTCAAAATCAAGGTATCTTATTTTTGCCATTACACTACATAAAACCTTAATTACGAATTACGACTCATAATTCCGAAAAAGGTATAAGTGTCTGCGCGGCCATTGAAGAGGATATGGTAAACTCCCTTGTCTCGGCGGTTACTTCAACAACGAATTAATGTAATTATGATGTATAAAACTTCTGAAGAATTTTCGTTCGCCCTACCTTAAGGATGTGATATTTTTGCACTGAAATCTGCTTATGCGTCCCGCAATCCAAAAATCTCTCTGTTTTTTGTCACAATAACCTTGTTTGATACACCGGGTGACTTTTGGATAAACAGCTTTTACAGAGGCAGTCCATTGAAGAATCAATGCTATGTCATGCCAGGTCACGTTCCATAAACACTG
>UZAN01039371.1:39822-64455 GCA_900618425.1 Echinostoma caproni | reverse complement strand
CCATAAACACTGGATTTAGTGCTGACTAAGAAGGAGCTAATGGTGGAATCTGTTAATGTCACGCCTCCAATAGGACGCAATGATCGTGCCACATTTAAGTTTGATTATATAGGCTACACCTCTACCCAAGCAAACCGAAAGAGCAGAACTCGTGTAATCATAGTTTACAAAACGCTGCAAAACCTGGCAATACTTAAGCAATGGGTCCTTCCAGAAGACGATCACGATCATTTGGTGGCATGAAAGAGCTTTGCTGATCACCTTACCGAAATTGTAACGGCTGCAACAAGTGTCAAAACTTGTGTTAATACTAAAACTCGACAATCATTCACTCGCAGCCGAACAAAACACTGGACAGAGCAAAGGACCTTTTCCTGGCTGTAGTACGGAAGATGTTCATCTACAGAAACTTGGAATAACTATTCCTCACTGCGAAAACAATGTACCAAGTTTGTACGAGAGAACGAATTGATGTACTAAGAAACCCTGGCTCAAAAACTCATTTCTGATCCAAAATTGCTTTACAAACACAGCAACTTTACAAGGTAGGTGAAATGCGGAATACCAGCATTGAGATGTTTTGGACATATTCCAAACACTGTTGAAACTGCAGAGTTCCTCAAAAACAGTTCAATCAAGTGGTAACTGCAACGAAACACGAAGTATTACAGATTTTAAGCAAACTACTCTGTATACCGTATCCTGCACTGGTTAACATGGCTTTTGACAGTGAGAAGGTTAGAGTAAAACTACTAACTTTGCGAAAAAATTCATCTTCGGCGCAGATAACATGCAGCCCCGGACTCTGATCTCGCTATCTAATAGCATTTTAAAACCTCTAACTGTTGTTTACCAAAGGATGTTCAACCAGGCAGTGAATTCGCAGTCATGGAAGGAAGGGGTGATTTCCCCCATTTAAAAATGGGGCTCTCGCAGGAATTCTGCCAACTAGCACCCTGTTACACTTCTTCCGATACTGTCGAAAGTCATGGAAGCTATTGTGGCAGATCTGTTGATGGAGTATCTGGAGGAGCATGAGCTTTTGTCTCCAACTCAGCATAGATTTCGGAAAAAAGGCTCATGCACCATAAATCGCCTTCTTGCACGAGATGAGTGGACGAAATCCGTCGATGCAGGCCAGCCATTGGATATAGTTTAGTTGGACTTCTCCAAGGCGTTTGGTCTAGTAAACCACCAAATTCTACTGCTAAAACTCTACAACTGTGGAGTAAGAGGTTTGGTTCTGGACTGGATCACTGAGTTTCTCCGACAAAGGACCATGTCGGTTGGTGTTGGTGATTCATAATCAGAGCCTATCACCACTGCCCGAGGGGTTCCTCAAGGATGCGTACTGGGGCCTCGTCTCTTTCTGGCATTTATAAGCAACCTGCCACATGCCCTTGGACCTAATACACTGCTATTTGCGGACAAAGCTAAGATCTGGAGAACTATAACACATCCAGAGGATTATACAGCACTCCAACAAACGATCAGTGCAGCCCACATATGGTCAATCGCCAATGCCATCGAGCTCAACATTTTCAAATGCATAGTTATTTCCATGCAGCACAATACTCGTTTCTCCTATGTTCTGGGGAACCAAATACTACCACATGCCACTAATGAAAGGGATTTGGGATTTATGGTACAGGAGGACACAGGATATTCCACGCACTGTACCAGAACACCATCCATAGCTCTAAAGCAAGTTGAACTACTCTGATGTGTTTTGGGCAGTTCGAAAGAGCACTGTTCCCACGCTTGTTATCAGCGTTCGTTCGGCCACACACGGAGTACGCCGTTCAAGTATGGAATCCATGGTTAAACCGCGACAGGAAGGCTCTAGAACGTCCGCAAAGGTTGACAACAAAATTGGTAAAAGATCAGTACAACAAGACATACTCCGAAAGACTGCAAATATTGGGACTTTACTCATCCCAATACCGCCGACTTCGAAGGGAACTAATATTGGCATACCACATACCGTATTAACCCAACCATCCTTACCGTTCTATGCTAACTTTACCACAAAATGATCACCTTAGGGGACATTCATTACCTTGATTGCCGGCATAACTCGTTTGCAGATGATGCGGCGTATGGAATTCTTTTCCATTCAATTTAGTGTGTGCATCTACAGTTGAACTATGTAAATCGCAGCTCAATAAAGCATTGGAACACTTAAAATTTCGACATCCGTGAGTGATCATACAAATTGTTATTATTATTTTCTCTTTGTGAAGTTATTCAAAACATTCTGTAAAAATCCTGTGGGGCATGATAGGCTTTGGCTTTTTTAAATCACTAATAATGAAACTTTGACTTTGACTTTGATTGAATGTTTTGCAGGTGAGTTAGATGCTACTAACCGCAACCAACGTGAGTTGATAGTCTGGACTTTCACTGAAAGAACTGTCTATCTAAACGTCACCCGGTGTAGTAAACAAGGTTATTGTGGGTACAAGTATATGAATGAACGGACAACAGAAAACCGGATACGCATGCTTGACGAACGGCAAGAACCGCAAAACCGGTCGTGTGCTTCCATGAAACTTTTTTTCCAATCGTTGACATACTACTTATTATGATCTCTCTGGTTTATATTTGATTGCTATGTGAATTCCCATTAGTTCAGATATTTTTAGTGACTTACAATGATTCTTGGAACGTGAGAAAAAATTCGAAATTTGCCTTTAGAACCCAGTTTATAATTTATTTGTGCCTTTTGTCATCACCCACTAATTGTCAAGAGGCTATACTCTGTGTTATTAAGATGTATTCGTTTTCTGAGTTTTCTTCTTTCAACGAGCTGAAAAGTTTTGTTTATTAAGCCCTTTGTGATCATAAGTAGGTGAAATGTCCATAACATGGATAAAGTCCTATTTTTAAAGAGTAGCTGTAGCAGTTAGGACTAGTAAATTTGGAACAATCGGTCGATTGTCCACAGGCTCCAGGCAGTGTTGATGAGACATCAGAGGTATGCAATACGAATCCCAAACAGAACAAAACAGTTATTTAGTTTTCTTTGTCGGTCATCACAAATTTTTACAGTAGGTTTAGCACTTCTCGCGGTTACCAACCAATGGGTGCAACATTTTAGAGCCTTAGGTGGTGTATAGTATTCGGCCTCGGAACTGTTCATAATTTTCGATTCTCCATCCAACGAGTGATAAGCACTGCTGATTTAATCGATGAATAGCTACGCTTTCCAATTTGCTATCCCTTCCGCAAGAGGGGAACGTTCTTTCTAGGCGCACTGGGATCGTGGGCTCATTTTCAAACTAACGGTAATGCAACACTTTGCTTGCTCGCTTGCCCAACTTTTTCACCAAAAAAGGAATACACTTTGTGTTCCTCTTATTGATCATCTTTATGTACATTATGCTGCTCTAAATGTTGTTCATCTATCCGACAATGGAACAGTTGTAAATCCCATCCGCTTTTCCACGCATTCGTAACATTAGAGCTGTTTAATTTACCAATAATTATTGAATCCAGTTTTGTCGGTCCACATATATACAAACACAAACACAGGTATTCATTCCTATGTACATATACAGCAATAACGACCGCAATGACATCACAGTTAACTGTTCCCTTGAACTGTCTCATTAATAGTAGTTCTGCAACGAACTAAACTATTCTCAGTGAATCCGACAAAGTTCTCAGACGAGAAGTTTTGCCTAAATCCCTCTCTCTTTCGATTTTCCAACTTCACACAGACAAATTACAATTGTGATAATCAGCGGAACATAGACTGCTCTGGGCGGTATTTTCAAAGCAATCGCTTTACCTGTTGTTTGCGTAAACCAGTCCTAGTAGCGGAATATGCATTTAAAATCAGCCAAACGTATGCAGTCTTCCAAACTGAAAGAAATGTTATGCCAAATGTTGTTTGTGGGATGAAAAGATGAGAATTTCATATATAGATGAATAGTTATCCCACTTGATTGTTATATCTTAAAATGATCTCGCATAAACATATGCACGTACATTTCGTACGACGTCAACCGCGATTATGTTGCGTGCCAACTGGAGCTAATATATCATACATACCGAATGAGTGTAGCTCATAAACTGAAGTGATTTGGAATATGATAATGTCTAAATTTGCTGTTTGTTTTAGTGGCCTATTTAGAAAAGACTTGGTATCCCACAATATGATGTCGTTACCTTGGTAATCGTAAACTTCGGCAGAAATTTACTGAAATCCACGCTGATCCTCTACTCTTAACATTGTGCATTAACATACTTGTTTGATATTTCACAAATTTGTTTATAAGACCGCAAGAAAATGTATTGCGTATTGTGTTAGGTGTATATAATTATATATATATGGGGTAAACAGATTAGAGAATAAGAATAGTTTAAAAAGAGACCCTTTTTGATACGGACCCACCAGATAAATATGGCAACATCTTTTGATGCTAGTTTAAAGCGCCGAGACAGAGCAAAAGCACAGACTGCTTCCTTCTTGAGATAAAATCTGAGCGGACATCAATGTCGGCTTATTGACGTATGCTATGTACAGTTCCCAATTCGAGCAAAACCTGTTCCGTTGCACAGGGGCTTTCCTGCCACTTTCAAAAGCCTTTGCTCCTAAATATTTGATTAGCCTCTACACTTCTACTCGCTCTGTGAATATGGTGCATGCGACAGACGGTATGAGCGTTGTGCTCTGGTCAGAAACCGCACCACTTATGCCAGACTAAAGATTACCTCGAGATGGTGGTCACCCTGCTTAAACGGTGTAATGGGACAAGGTACTCTGGAGCTGGAAAGTAGTGAGTAACTGCTGACAATATATAAACGTAAGACCGGTATCAAAACCTACAGGTGGCAATCTGACAATCACATGAAAGTATGAATTATGCACACGTGACGTCAAATGGATGATTATTTTACTTGTGTTTTAGCATTTCCATCATATTACTCGGGTATGTTATTCGCATCACATACGGCGGAATCACAATCCGATTCTTCAGAATGGCCTATCACTTACACGATTATAGCCAAATTAGTATCCTTCTATCCATATAAAAATATTGAGTTCATCGGAATGAGCTTCAAAGAAAATGCCTTGTAAATTGTTGAAAGAAAAGTGAGTTTTGCTTTCAATACACCACCTCAATATGCATCACGTTTATCATATCCTGGTAACAAGTCCTCTCGATATATTTATGCAGAAGCGGATAGCACTTAATGTTCGAAGTATTCTGCTTACACGCATTCGTTTCTCCTCAGTTGCCTACAAATAATGCTAGATTCAGTCTCCTCCATTGTACATAAAATTAACAAATCGTTGAATGATTCTGTGACGTCTGTACGTTGTGTACTTCTAAACTACTCATCTGCGTTTGATTCTAATTCTCGTTCGTTTCTTCCTCGTAAACTGTAGACATTCGGTTGTCAGTCAAGTTCAGTCAAGAAATCGCTTTGTACATCTTGAAGGGTGAAAATTCAGCAGACACATAACCGCAGTGTGTGAACAATTTAAAAATAAATCGTAATATAATACAGCAATTAAAAGAAGTGAAACGTACTGCAACGTCAAAAAGTTAATGGTATACCCGGGTGTTCATGATTGTTTTAGTTTAACATCTTGAGCAGATTTTCTGCAATAATTTTATGGTTTGAAAGAAATCTGGCGAGATATAGTACAATGAAACGCCTGTAAGCTTCAGTGCACGTTTTATACGTTTATGATTGGAACGGGTGGATGAGTAAGAAATGCACTGACTAAGAGCAGTATAAAGGGGATGGGAAATACCAGATAAAATCTTGTTGGAGAATGTTTTACAGGACTTCAGGTGGTGAGCCACCACACGCTGTAATAGATGTTCCCGTGGTATAATACTACATAATTACAGAAACTTCAGGGTTTGGGACATGAGTTTGAGGTCCTTGATAAAAAGACCGGGGAAGATGACAAAAGAGTCAGTAAGCGAAACGCAAGCAAAAATAAACGCCTTCTGAGATGATTTGGAACAGAAAGTGATTTAAGAAGGAAAACAAAAAATGAACCTCCTTTCCTTCAGAAAAACGGCATTGATGTGGCAGATCAGGTGAGATTATGGTTGAAAATAACGCCAAAGTATTTGACAGACGGTTTTCGATCCATCTGGAAGGTAAAGGCGGGCTGGCATTTGACAACTTATCATACTTTTCACCTTTCCAAAAAGGGGAAAAATACGTTATTACATTTTCCAGGGTTCATGTGGATGTTCTTTTGTTGAGACCACTCAATTATTTAGGAAACAACTTCTTGTAAAGTGGTTTGGAACGATGGGTTGGGGTAGGACAGTTCGAATACTATATCATCCGCCTATTTAACAAGAAGAGAAGACCAACTCACAGGCATAGATAAAATATCAGCGGAAAATAGTAAATTAGATAAAATTGCACCTTGCAGTATGCCTTGCGAAGAGGGCAGTAGTGCAGATGTACGACCTATGTAACGTGTGAAATGCTGACGGTGGGAGAAATAGTTGACCAAGAGTTCAATCGCAGAAGGTTGAACGCCGCCCAAACAGAGCGTGTTTCACAATAATCGTCTTACAGTCGTGTTGAAGGCAGCACTGTAGTAGAGAAAACATATGCATACAGCCTTTTCTTATCCAGGTTGGATAAAACAAAGTAGGAGAGATACGAAAGGCATCTGGGATACGACGAGAATGGGAGTATACAAACTGGTTTGGGTTGCTAACGGTGAACCAAAGACAGGGTTGTAATCAGGAGCCTCTCAAACACCTTCAAATAAATGAGGTGCAGATAATGGGATGGAATTTTTAGGATCCCTCTGCGGTTCTGGGCTGACTGAGGCTATTCTGCAGCATTGGGGCATACGTTGCTGCCAAGTACAACTATAAAACTTTCACACAGTACAGCCAAAAGGAAGGGAGCACATTCCTTTAAGACGATGGGTGCAACTCCAACAAGGCCTCTGGAATTGCAAGGATTTAATCGGGCGAACTCTTGATAAATTCCGATAGGTGCAACAACTGGTGACAGAATCGGTCATGTTTATTGCATACACATTAGGTAGAACAGTGAGAGCGGTCCCATTGTTTATGAAGCTCTGATTTAGACCCTCCATGACCACAGCAACAGGTTTGCGGTGTGAGGATTTGATGCCGGAAATTCGTATGAGAGTATGCCGATTCAAACAACCACCTTGGCAAGCCAAGCACGAGCGTATAAAGAGTGTAGCCCACGAATTTCGACCTTTATGGATTTAGATAGAGAGCTCACCTCATTGCGCATATGCATTTTGAAGGCAGACTCCTTTCTACGACGGAGTTGTTTTCGACGTGGTGTAGAAAATCGATCGGGGCAGATATAAATTATCTCTGAGGGAAAACAAACATCGAAACAAACATTTAAGTAACTTGTTAAGTGATCACAGAAAACGAAAGAGTTGGAATCAGAAACCAAGGTAAAGTCAGAGTGTCTGATCATTTTCCTTAACCTCGTGAGATATTCTGGAGAACCCTGTCTTACTTGAAGCTGTTGATCACGACTTCGAGTAAAAAGACGACGGTTCGTTCTGCTAAAGATGGTAGGGGAAAACTTTAGTGTAGAGTTATTACATATCCCCAATGGGGGGCGGCATTCTACAAGAAGTTAGGAAGGTTGAAAAAACCGAAACCCAGATATTCATCAAATCTGGTGGGAAAGGAGACAATATTTCGAAGACCTAAATTGGTTAGGAAAGAGGTATTAGAATGATTGAGGTTACCACAAATTATCCAAACTGAAGTGTCTACTTATTCAATCAACGTAGTTGAAAAAGTGTCATAAAAGTCATGAAGAAAATGAGATGAGCAAGAGGGGGCAATATATACATTTAGAAGAATAAATGACCGAGAAAAACTGAGATTTTTCGGCTTACATTGAAGTACCAATGCGTTTATATACGGTGTAGAATAAGAGAACAAAGGTTTGGTCAGATGACACCACTGATATTTGACAAAGTGATGACACCACCATCCTGTCTAGAATATGTAACAGGACGATAGACACAATGGCTAGAGAAACCATCCAGATGTATTACTTCATCCTCTGTTTTGTTATAGAGCCAGCCTTATTGAAGCATGATCACACCTGGCTGGAAATATTCCCGTAGTTTGACCGTAATTTGGTGGTATCCGCCATATTTCCGACAAGAGATCGGACATTACAAATGCGAATGATGGAGGCACACAAACGGGAGATGGTTTATTTCCGAAGAGCAGTTCTCCATCCGGCGCGATTCTTCCTCGGATTTTTCGAAAGCTTTCTGAACGTCCGTTTGGTTTTGTTCCTTACTGTTTTCTCAAAACAGGTGGTAGATGCACATTTGTTCCACTTGATTGAACGCATGAAATCCCGGGTATGTTTGACCTAATTAGTCATTACTGTAGTCGCACAACTATCTCCGTGCTAACCAAACTAAAAGTTCATGCGAGTGACGCGACAAAACGCAGACACAGGACTAGTTATGTAGTGAGTAGTCCGAAGATGGAAAAACGGCCGAAATTTGAAGGTCCAATGCAGTTATTGGTATGACTTGCTGATTACTTCTCTGGGAGAATTGAATGCACCAGATTTGATCGGAGGAAGTCCACACCTGTAGTGACCAACTTCATGTCACTCCGAATTGCATTCCTTTCCCCATACTCACTTTCTACGTATATTAACGACTTGACCGCCGAAGCTCTCGGTTCAAATACATTGCTGAAATAGTTTTATTTTAGGCATGTCTCTCACAATTTTCTGACAAATTGGATACTGTTCAGCAGCTTTCCACCACATCCAATCTCTCTCTCCTAATCCCTCCAAATGTTTTTAATATCTCTTTACTTTATCACTTTCCTCTATCCCATCAGAACGGGTATCGACTGACTGTAAGCTTTATCAAATACCTGGGAGCTTTTATTGCTGCTACTCTTCATTGAACCTCTCACATTCTACATATCGTCTCAAACCTTCGGTGACTTTCTTTCCATGGCTGTGAACTTTGTCAGTTTTAACTTCAACAATCAATTATCTCCAAAATCGTGTACCAGTGTTTTCCCCCCTTTTGCTTTATTGTCTCCCTGTTGTCTTTTCCAATCTCCGAAATAAATACCTTTACCAGCTTTAAAGTTGACTGATCATCATTTGCCGCTGAAGGATTTGGTGAATAACTTGTGTCAACCTCTTTTGAATGCAAGCTAAAAGTTTGCACCTAACATTCTTTTGAACCCTCACGCATCCACTGGACACACATTTAATTTCCTGTCATTCCCCGTCCGTCAACTAGACCCAATACCATTGTGCTCCTTCTCGCATGAACATATATCGTGACTCTAAGGTACTCTCCTTAGCACGTATTCTAGTTACCAAGGAAAAAGTTTAAATAGACTTTGTTAAACGTTTCTTTTTTCTTTCCTTCCTCTCTGATGTGTACACTTTTGACTGAACCGTGGTCATAGCGAAGTTGGTCTCAATCAAATACAATTGAATCGGACCAGCAAAACACTACGATTGCAGCATTACAACGATTAGTGTACCTTGAAATCACTTCCTGAATTGCAGAAAAAAAGTTGTTATGAAGCAATTGACACGGGAAGTATACGAATTAGAACGATTTCACAGAATAGTGCCGAATTCGTATTCCCAATGAGCGTCGAAAGTCATTGAACCACCGATCGCGTGCTTCTGAGAAATTTTATCTACTCATTCTTCATTACCTAAGAAGAAAATGAATGGAATTTGATTTGACCAACTGAAATATGGATTAAAAATGGTTGTGGTTGTTGTTTCTGTTGTTGTTTCTCAAATGACACCTCCACTAAATCTGTTTCTTGGAGTGGAATTAATGTCCCAGTTTCCTTTGGTGCAACCTTACATGCATACAACCTGCTCACTGCGTTAACTATCCAACAAATTCTTAACAGTGGTCAAAAGCGGTTCGAGGCGATTTGGAACCACTTCCACAAGATTTGATCAGTTTGTTCACATTCCTCTTGTAATCTTCGATTGAAAATACCCAAACTTGCATTTAACTTAACTGTCACTTTCATTTGGATTCGATGAAAAATTCAAGGGCATACACGTGATCTCTCTTCTGAAGTGCATTTGGTTGATACCATAGGTGTTGTATCCAGTTTAAGTAGGTGAATAAGCTCACAGTGAATCAGGTAGTAAGGTTTTGTGATACGCATACGTGTAGCCTGTCGGTAAACCGGGAGCAGGAGCGGGAAACATGTAGGCACGCATTCAGGCAGTCCGACAACATGGCAAGCGTCACACGACACCTGAATGGCGTCAAACGGACATTTAAACGGTCAACAAATCAATTGGCGTCCACAGTCCAATACTTGTATTATAATTCCAGAAGGCCTGTTGCCCGATCGAAGAAGGTTGTTTAGTACGAACAGCGATCAGGGTGTCGGTAAGGTGTCATTCATACAACAAGATATCCCATTTGGAACCCGTCTGAAGAATGCCTACACGCACAGAGCATAGTTAATGGAAAGGTCCACGATCGGATGCGCATTCTTGTGTTCACCGTAGCGAAAAGCCGAAATTCGCTCCAATAGGTCTTGATCATTTTTGGCCGTTGAAAGGAATAGCCTATCGCATCTTTTTTACAAGCTACTCACAAGTGAGTAGTATCTCACAACACTAGCAGCTGATTGACTGGAGCTGATCGATGTTGTAATGGAATCAATCCGCAGGGAGTGAGTGCGTGCGTGCGTGGTAGTGGGAAGCATCTGTCGATCAATCGATCCATCAATCAATACAGCCACAGGCATGCATAAGAAATGTATCAGAGAAATTGTTGGACACAACAGTAGGCACTAGTAATCCTTAATCCGTCTAGTCTCTACCAACTCACACTGATGACTTAATCCCGCAGACGACGCTGTAGCTGATATTCCTTTTTGCAATGTAGTGCGACTTCGCACCAATGATGTTGCCTAGCTACAAAACGTCTGCGAATAACACTTCCAGCTCGGAGAGCTCACCAACACCCACATCCGCATCCCGAGCTACAATCATTCCACATCATTTCCAAATGAATTAACTTATTTACGGTGGAATACAGTATGGAGCTCAAATGCGTTCTCCAACGGAACAACCAGTGCATAGGTCTCGCAAGTAATAAAGTTTGATAACCTTGGGTCGAGAAAACATTCCAGGGCTCAACTATTTACAATATCAGTCCCAAAAATATCAAACTAAGGTTAAAAAGCATGAATTGCTGCCGGGATCGCTCCTTTAAAGTAAGATTACTGACCAATAGGATATTCCACTCATTTGCACATGATATATGTTTCCTATGGAACACACTGGTTGATTTTTTGTTTAGATACGCTTATCAGTACTTGCTGATATGGCTGACAGCTACAAGGAAATAATTATCAGCTTTGCTTATGTATGCATATATTTCGTAGTGGCCATCATGGACAGAAGTATTTTTTATTCGTACAATTGTTATTGTGCATACAAAATAAAAGAACCTAAAAGCTACGCTATGTCCATTGTTTGATAGGCAATCCGTTATCAAACAACCAAACAGTTATCTTACTAAATCTCCTCAGCAAGCTGTGTTTTCAAATAAAAATGCATTTGTAGTTCTCCGTCAGTCCTCTAAGCAATGCTTCTGTCAACATCTTTGTTTGTTCCAACATCTTTTTCAATATTTTATCAGCAAAGTGAACAATAAACTACGTTTTATTATCTTTCATATTAACACTATCGTAAAGTTTTACCATTGCGAATGAGTGTCAAGTCAACCCGCGGAAAAACGTCGCTGATGTACAACGTTTACCCCCACACAGATGGCTTTAAAATTAGGAATAACACAGTAATTGTTTGAAAGAAGACTTAACTTCCGACTCCTCCAAACGGCATCTCATCCATCAAAATCGTCCTACTTGAATAAACCGGAGGTGACTACAAACAGAGCGATATTTTGCCGCCAGTTAGTGGGTGGACGGAGAGATAAAGCAATTCATTATTTGAATCTAATTCATACATACTTAGATATCAAGAAAAAGATTTTCTTTAACCATTCAAGATGAGTCAGTGGTTTGATGAAACGTTTTTGTTCGAGGGAACATTTTCATGCAATCGCTGGGGGGCTTTGAATTTCGGCCGTGCTTTTCGAAATTGGACAACTATTTACGTTTTTGCAGTGGATACTATTGACTATACACGTTTACATCAATTCACCAATTTTTCAAGGTCAAATGCTGATCTACAACTTCTACTTTGTGAAATCTTTCTGTTTCCGCGCATGACGTTGGAATTTCAGCGTTTTATAATTCCGTGAGGAATCGTTACAGACGGCTGAGAAATAAACGTCAAGGTCACCAGGCTGGCTGGCAGGTTGCGCTCCGGCGACGTTCTATCAACAGAATGACCATTCCGTCCATCTGTTCGAGTAGCATTCGCTCACTTGTGGGAAAAATCGATGACGTCCAGAATCTGGTCCTACAGAAACAATGCCAAAGTGTCGGAGTCATTTTACTCCAGGAAAGCTGGTTACACTCAGATTTTGAGGATAATGCGGTCGGATAAGACGGCTTTGACATCTTCAGGAGTGATCCGATTGTGAAATTTCGCACTAGAGGTTACGGAGTGGTCACTTTCGTAAATCAAAGTTGGTGCAAGAACACTCGTTTGATTTTTTCCTACTCAACAAGTAAAAATAACTGTACTTTTGTTTGCTGAAAACCCCACGTTCTCATCAGATTTCGCTTTATTTACTTTGTGAATATTTATATTGCCCCTGATACATTCGCCCACTACTTAAGACTATTTTCTGATACTGTAGTGACACAATTCGCCAGTTGTATTGACCAGTCCTTATGTATTACCGCTGATGACTTTAATCGCTTGATACCTCCTTTCCAACCACTCTAGGCTTAGAAAACCTTGTCAATTTTACTACCCATACCAATACCTCTCTTGATAGCATTTATGTAAATAGTCGCAATATGTTTCACGTTTTTAAACGAGCCTCAATTAGTACTTCTGAACACTGTACCATTCTTCTTTACCCCTGAATTTATTGTAAAACTAATCACTGCCTTCATACACGACCCACCTCTCGCACGCTACGGAAGAGAAATTAGTCTCCTGAGAACTTTTCCCGACTGCGGGACTTAGTTTCAACTACTAACTTATCTGTATTCTTCCATAACCAGCTGTCTTCTTCTTGTAAACACCTTACCCATTATCTTAATTTCTGCTATGACCAAGGCTGTCCTGTTGAAACTATTTGTATTCGAACCGATAGGTTTCTTCCCCTCTTCTTAAGCGACTTTGTCGTGCTAAAGAGATGGCATATATGGCCGGCAGGCGTGACAGTGTCAAAGAGCTCTCTGTTCTGATTAGGGCAGTAGTAAGACGCCTGAACGGAAACTCTGTGGCTCACGCATCAGTTCTTGTCCCAACGTTGAGGTGCTTAACCGTCAATTTGCTTCTGTACCTGCGTCTAGCTCCTTCCCACCTCTTTTTCCTACCCATGATGCAATAAACTCTGTTTCTCTGGACGAGGTCCTCCAAGTTTTGAGGAGACTCAAGGCCAATAAATCTCATGGTTCCGATGGATTAGCACCTCACTTGTTGAAAGCCTGCACCGAACTGCTTGCGACACACATTGCCGAATCGTCCAGTACTTGTTTGTCATCTGGAACGATCCCCGATTGTTGGAGGTCAGCGCGGATCAGACCAATCCCAAAGAAAAGATCTTCAAAGTACCGTCTTACTGCCCGCACATCTGTGTTGCTGAAGGCTTTTGAAAATGTTGTGCTGCACCGCATGATAATCTAGTGTAACTCCAATGACCCTTTACAATTTGCTTATAAACCCTATTTATCCACACTTGACGTCGTTGCTCATATTGTTCATTCTGTTGCTTCCGTCTTAGACAATTTCGCTGGTACCACTCGTTTAACTTTTCTTGACTATACAAACGCTTTTGGTTCTCTCGACCGAAGATTGCTGATTGAAGGTTTTTCTGAATATGGTCTAAATCTTGAAGTCTTGAATGTACTAATCGACTACTTCTCCCGTAGGACTCAGTTTACTTCGCTTAATTGTGTACAGTCTTCTATTAAAATTGAAGCCGGTGTTTTTCAGGGTGCCATTTTATTTCCTTTCTTGTTTTCTATGTATATACCATATCTGTGCATTCCCACCAACTTTATCGCTTGTAAGTATGCTGATGTTTTCGACCTCTCCAGGACAGTCTTAATGAACTTCACGGATGATCTGTAACCCGATCCCTTGTACGTAACATCAGTAAGTGCATTGAAGTTCCATTTAGTCTTTGAACGGGTCCTCGTTATCTTTGATTAGTTGATAATCTCCCTGATCTTAGAATTAACAATCAAAGCATTCCCAAATCCGTATCTGTTAAATATATTGGTGTCACTGTGGTGAGCGTGCAACGAATACTCACGCACCGCGGTACAGCTTCCGGCTAACCAATCAAGAATAGAATAACCGACCAATCCTGTGGTCCCGATTGGCATCAACCAGATTGGCCGAATACATGAAGATATGATAATAAACCACACTGACGCCGATTGGACGTCCAGGAACCGACCAATAACTGTTGATCGCATGTGATATATATTTGCGTGCTTTTCTCAATAGAATCATCTGTATCCACAGCTCGTCTTGGTTTTACCTTGCGTGTTGCGTAATTCAGTGGGTTTTCAGTCCGAGTTCAAGTTCGCGCTGTTCAATGCCGGTTCCTATTCGATTAAAACAGTCACCCTTACCCATAACCTGTCCTGGTCTGCTCATGTCATCAATGTTTTCACAGAAGTTCGAAAACTGTCTTTCTACGCTTATAGGCTCAGGAAACTGACCGTACCACACAATCTTATTCTTAGATTTGCGATTGTTTGCATTCTTCCACACTGGTTATACGGCTCCCGCTTTTTATCCCTGGACTGAAAGAAAAAGACCTCTTTATTTTCAAGATCCCTTTAACATTTGTCCCGCTACCGTGGAGTTGATAGAGTTGTCCTAGTTGATTTCTTTATTTCCAAGCATCATTGACAGGAAAACACGTGATCAAGGGCGCTGTCTGCACCAAGATATCGCGAAAGCCCTGTCAAACCCCCGGACAGGGCTCCAGATATCAACTGCTAACTGTGCGGACTTCCACATATTGAAATAGTGTAATTCCATATCTAGCTTGTTTACTAGTAAATCGTCAGCATATCCTCACCCACCTTAGAGAAAATCTTTTGCCTTAATTTTTCTCTCATTTAATAAAGTGTAGAATTTCTTCTATTGTCTTTTTTATTTGCAATTGCTGTACCTGTCCACTGTAAACATCGTAAAATGCTAAAAATTCACCCCTTGGGTGCACAAAGTTTTTCTTGACTTGACTTGATCCGTTTTAATAACTAAACTTTACGTAATTTAATCTATACAAAAGTATGATTAAATAATTCTGCTCTTTCATTCTGCTCAGGGGCGGGGAGGTCGAGAATAGTACCCATAACACACTAAATAAGCAATTATTCCAGAATAACTTCTGTACTTTCTTGTCTTCAATCTGATATTTATCATATAATCACAGACGGTGGTGGTCATCCTGAAGGACTTGTGACAAGATCCCATCGCCAGCACCGCCGCCTGCCGTCCCCATCTTCGGCTGTTGCATGGCAGTCCTCTGATTGGTCGCTTCCCTTTTCCTGAAAACTGTCCGATCATACCCAAGTAAATTCAAAGATAAAATATGTCCATACCCGTGTTTGAATAACGGTGTCTTGTGGTTAGCCTTTGAACAACCAACCAAACTGCCGGCTGTATTGGAATTGATTTAACGTGTCTGATTACAGGCTCCGGAAACGAACAGTGACGGTTATGACACATTGTGGCTACGATGCCGATCAGGGATTCTCCAAAAAGGTTAAGCTCTGTGCCTTGCCTTAATTCCAACGCTTTTGGATCATTCTCAAATCTTTTAATGTCATAGAATTTATGATTACGAACAATCTATACCCGAATAAAGATCCTGTGAGAGACAAAACTCTCGCATCATTTTTTTCAGAACCGACATTCCATTTATCCGGTTATTCGAACAGTCATTTGCATTGATAATGAACCGAATCTGCTGTAGAGTTTGTGTTCAATTATGGTGCACAATCGTCTGTCATCTGTCTTTGTCGTATGATTGGAGTCGTCCTCTCTTAGTCTGTCTTTTCGAGCGCCCCTCGCTCCCACCCCCGCGGGCGCGTGTCTGTGTAACGAATTGGCCATGTCATCTGCGCTTGCTGATGTATCCGAATATACCGTTTGGGAGGCACAGCGCGGGCAGGATCTCGAGGGAGCGAGTTAGAGAGAGAGGGAGAACGGGAGAAAGGAAAGCACGATCACCNACGATCACCGAAGTATTTAACATACCAATCAAATTCAATTACGCGGAGCGAGTTGAAGAAGCGATCCGGAACAGGATAGTTGATTCGGACAGAGCATAAGCGTGATAACAATTTTCCACGGAAATCCGAGTTCGATTAAATATCTATCTTTCAGACATTTCGTAGATACACTGGCACAAGATTGACCGCTACCGGTTACCGATCAGTTCAAGAACATCTTAGTTCTGTCGGAAAAACCAATAAGCAATGGGCCTTTTCTATTTCTTACTTGTTTAACTCAAAACCCATGCATGCTCATTGAGTGCGTAGTCACATATAAGTGAAAAAGCGAATTTTACATGGGTCAATATGAAACATTAGGTGTGATTGATCACTCTGTTGTCTGATGAGTAAAATCTGTCACTCTGATTGGTCAAACTAGGAGATGATGAAGTACTCCGGGACTGAATAAAGAAAAACGAGAGAGAGTTAGTCAGAACCAGGTTTTGTCCTTACACAATAAATTTGTTTAGTTTGATCAATTTACCAATGATAAATCTGAGTGAAAGGAGAAACGAAATACTGGTAAAACGATAGGTCATGTACACAGTAACTGTGATTGCATAATCAGGATTGTTTTAAGTCACTCATAGTCTTCATGGACTTGATGATATTTTCACACTGTTCGATGTTCTGTTGTCTGATCTGGATATTTATCGTTTTGCACTTATTTTGGCACGCATAATATGTGTTAAAGATTGTCGATTGTCACAAGGATTCGAGCAAAACACTACTCAACAATCGTGAACAACGCCGTGTGAATCTCGAAATGAGCTGATTGTTTCGCTAGTCACCATTGTTTAACTTTATTAATCTGCTCAAACAATTAGGCTTGATTGAGTAAATATGGCCTTGTTACAAGGTAACAGATTAGCATCAACTTCGTTTACATGACAAATTTCATCATAAATCAACTTGTATTAAATTCTCAGGTTCACAATCTTTCCAATCCAGTCATAACTCTGAAAGCTGACGCCAAAATGACCGAAAGTTTTAGGCCACAATCGGTTTTGAAAAATCGATCGTGTTGAATTGAGCACAAACAAGGTAAAACAGTTTGATTAGCTACTCAATGGCTACGTGGTTGACGAGTTTGCACGTCAGGGTTCGATTATCAGCTAGGTCAGTTGGTTAGCGCAATCGATGAGATAAAGGGAGTTCAAAAAATCTGCACACGGCTGCCTAACGATTTCAGTTCACGGTTATATTTCGCAATGTATATTTGAAAAATTATCTTACTCCCTTTTCTTGTGAGTAATGAAGAATTCGAATCAATTTCAAAGGGAAATTCATCGTGTATATAACAACTGAAGCGTGAACTGAAAAGCTAGAAAACACTGTTTTAACCTGCTTGGGTCTCAACAGCAGTGCAGATTCATCGACCCAACTGGGGATCGAACCATGTTTGCGTTCTGTCTTTGAGGTACCGGGCTCGATCCCCAGTTGGATCCATCGACCCAACTGGGTCAAAACAGCTACCGAGTGCTTCCTGGCATTTTAGTTGACGCTTCATTTGCTACATACAAGACAGATTCCCCTTATTTCCTTTTATTGAGTATTTATAAAAGGAATTTTAGGAAGGTAGGGTCGGTCAATCAAAGGGCTGCTGTACAATGCACAAAAAATGGAAAATTTAGGTAGTTGTAGCGGGACTCAAACGCACATCCTGTGGGACGATAAGTTGTTTGCCTTTACCTTTTGATCTGGGCGGCAATTTGTTGGTGCTTAGTCTATGAGAATTCGCATGTACCGAAGTCAGTGCACAATTTCGTCTTCCAATTCAAATCCAGTAAACAACAATGCGTTCAAATAATGAAGCTACGGATGTGAGATATTAAAATTTGGCACAACCCTTCTTTACGAGCTTGTCATGGGCATTCCATCGCACTCGCCTCAGCCCTGGTGGGTAGTACGATTACGGCCTACCTGTGTTACTCCGAGATGATGGACTTGGGGCTGCCGACCAGACTCTACCAAGTAGAAACAGATGTGCAACTCATTGGCCTTTTACCCTAGGTAATTCACAACATTATTACGATACACAATTGGTTGATGGTAGGGAGAAGTTAGAAACGATACTCCATAAAACCTATTCACAAAAATGATAAGTACAAAACGCTTTGAAACCTTCTGCATTTTCCCCACTGGTAAACCCGCCAGACACAATATTATCGTTAAGTTATTTATAAATGTTTCCTAGAGAATTAAGAATAATTGCTATTCAATTTGATCGGGTTTTAGAATTGATTGATACAACAAAGTCAAAGTAGACTGGGAAATAACTGCTTTGATTATCAGATTTACTGCTTTTTCATAAATTGTGAACAAAAACTTAGAAAAGGATTATCTGTGAAACGCTCCTTGACTTGTTTGAACACATTCAATCCACTCGTCGAGTTTTCCTTTGACAACATCGCTAAATCCATTACAAACAAACTTCGACAAGATTCTCGGAGATCGATTGGGCGAACAGCTCGACATAGGGAGATTGAATGGAAAGAGACACATACTGTTGAGTTGAAAGAAAAATTATCACACACAAACACAAACGCATATACTCCTCTTGTTTTCACCCCGGAACTTAGAATCACTCTATTCCACAGGGAAGTAACATCATTCAGTTGCAAAAATTACTTGAATTACGGCTGTTTGTGCACAAAACGGCCAATTAATCACTCGCCGGTAAATGCACGTTATTGTGTACGTGGAAACAAATCACGGGTATGGAATAACTACTAGGTGACCGATTTTTCGATAAATGAAACTGAGGAACGACTGTTGTGAAACACACGTTTGATTCCGATAAAATAAAATAATTTTATCACCGTCTGAGCTAGGACCGCCAGTGTGAACTAATTATTGTCATTTCTCAACGGAAATGCGACAGTATTATTTCACGTGATTTCACTATATCAAAACTGATCTATTTTTCATTCTAGAGGGTTAGAAAGCGATCGGTGGTCATTTAAATTTGTCTCCTTCAAAGTGATGGGAATCGACTATTTCGAAAACAAATAGTTATTCAGGCAATCTCAAACAAATTCCTATAGTTTATAAGTTACCAGTGGTAACGAGTAGTTACATAAACGAAACACATTACTTTATCAGAACCAAGGTACCTCAGATTCAATGAATGACGTGGTTGGATATCACAATTAACATCTTTCGCTCGAACTGGAATTCACAGGTAAAAATGCAATATAGTGGCCGCGGTAGATTTTCTTGTGCATGCATCGAGGCTAGGGTTGACTCCCGTGGTAGGCTACTCTACAAATCGAAGCAAATAAGCTAACCAAGGCCTATAGCAAACAATGGGAATATGCAGTAGAAAATATACCTTATTAATTAGCTCGATCTAGTAATAAACGTGACTATTCAAAATATTCCCTACCAAAAGCCTTTTTGAAAACATTGAGCAACGATTAGAGTGCTTTGCTGCCGCTGCCGCTGCTATTCGCCGCGTGAGCTCGTACAACCAGCTTCCTTTTTGTTGATGTGACAACAGCTTACGTGGAGAGTACAGAAACAAAAGACGCACTGGTTTTTGCCAAGCTGTGCATAAACAATAATTTACTGGGTGTTAATACTGCATTTTGTCAACCAAACTACACCTAAGATGCGTTGTACAGTGTTGGCGAAAATTACAGAGACATTTAAATTTTGGTTTCTTTGTTACCAGTTAGACGATCGCAACAACCAGTTGTTAAAAGATTATTATGAAAGGCAGAACCAATTACGAACAGTGAAAGTGTATAATAACTAAATCGATATAGATGTACATCTATTTAAATAAGATGTGTAACAGAAACCCGAGAACAACATACCCAAAATTATGGTGAAATACTCTTCTTCATTTGAGTACATATGGTTCGGTTCTCTAGGTTAAAAACTTAAATAATACCTGATAACCGTGTACTTTGGCAAAGGTTTAAGCGATTCTGCTTGATTGTTACGTACACTTGCAGTGTGTGATACATGGGACATTCAGCCAAGCGATTATCAAAACGAGTAGTCACTTTTATTTTTACTGTCCCTTCCCGATTAAATTACTTGCTATACAAGATATATTTTGTAGTGTATTTTACATAAATTCATCCCATTCACTCATCAAGCTCACAACTTTCATCAACATTTTAATCTGCCCTTCTCCCCACCGTTTTCCATTTAACCTTTGCCCTCTCACCCCCTCCAAGAACTCCAGTATTGAAAACAACTAACCTCGTCACATTCTTTTGCTCTGCGCGCTCGCCTATGTCATCGTTATCAACTGAGCTGCAATCGGCCAATCAGATATCTGTACTATGATCACCTTATATTTGTAATTGTCTGATGCGATATATCGAAAATCAATTGCTTCACGAGCATCGTCTTCTACATTGTCTAAAGGAATGCTCCACAAATACAAAGTAATCAGACCATCGTACACAATGGTTCTCTAAATTTGTAAGAGTTGAATGACTGGAAATAGCCTTGAACCGCGATGCATAAAAAAGTTACCTTGTGTACCCTGTACTAATAAAAATCGGTGGGACGGATAACCGTTTGTCTCATTTGGGGGCGCACCATACTCAAACTAAGATCCACAAACAAAGTTTACTGTAAGATGTAGAATGCTCGTGATTTGATATCAAATCATATGTAGGTCTATTATATGTTCAAAATAGACCAAGATGTATGATACGATACCACCCTGTTCCAACTCTCGTAGAACGAGACGATACGAGACTTAGTTGGCGGTGATCGACGGCGGCAGGGGTTGTGAGGAAATGCTGGGTGGGAGACTGAAGGTAAATTTGCCAGTCAAAGCAAACAAAAGACAGTGAATCGGAAAGATGTAGTGAGAGTCCAATACTTGCGATAAAGTATTACTGGTGCGGTTGCAAAGCATGGCATCGCATTGCATCGACTCTTCCCACGAAAAATAGCATCTTCAGTGTCCATGTGCACGAGGATAGGGGGAGAAGGTGAAGACCGAGGGACCAGCCTACCCTACAGGGTCAAATTTTAGATATATATTACAAACAACATCAAGTAGGTCTCGTGGAAATGATGATAGCATCAAAAGGAATCGGGTGTTCCAGAACTCAGTTCAATTTTAACATGTCTTCGTTTTCTTATTTCCATGAAACTTTTCACATAGAAAAGGTCTTTGGATTCATTCGATTGCAAACTTTTTTGTCCTCAAGTAGATGCTTTGATGAATGCTCTGTGTTTTCAAATGCAGTTATAGCTCGAATGATAGGTAATATTAGCAATTTGTTGCGTTGATTAGATTACCGCCTGTGTTCTGCAACCAATCAACGTTTTCTTTTTCGACATATCTTTAACTGATACGCAGTGGACAAAATTATATCGAGACATGTGTGTTCTCCATATGGGTTGCTAATTGAGAACTGGAAGACTAGAAAATCAGACGGTGTGTTTTATCTACCAGCTTATTCCATCCTCAAATTTCCATAATTTTCTTGCGAAATCATAAAACTTGTCATCAAGATTATTGAGAGACCTAAAATTTAAGACTAAGCATCAGGGCGCTTGCCATTTTGTATCCATTCATGCATTTGAAAGACATAATTAAAAATGACAAGCTTCCTCTCTGCTGGCAATCCATCAAGCCGCTTCCATCAATAGCACTTTGATGTATTTTACGTTCATCATTTCACGTATTCGTTTGCTTTTTGAATCCTCATGCAATCTTGTTTTTATCCTTTCATTTAATTGTAATAGACTTTTGTGTACAATAGAAGTTCTTTGTTCATTTATGTGAGTACCACGACAGGTATTTATTCGTGAGAAGATAGCGAATTGTTAGCCTATACCCAGTGATATTAGTTGAAGGAAATCACGCAGAGAACCGCGCTGAACGAAATTTCACTAAATATTCGTGATTAAAATTATTGCTCAGTTAGCAAAGTCAACAGTCAGTAAAGAGCTGAATAAGTGATCTAGTTACTGTATCATAGATACGTAAAAAATAAGTCGTGTGTGAGGGACATGCTATTGTTTGAATTTACCATACGTAACATATGTGTATACGAAATATATGCGATTCAAATTATGATGAAATTCTCCCCAATCGATGGCACTGAACATCTGTTTCGTCCTTGCTAGAACCAATCAGCTCTGTGTTAGCAATACCCTACACACACACCCGAGGCGTTTATGCTTCAAGTTTCGATAAGAATTATCATTTGCCCCTAGGAAGGATCTCAACAAGTGTTAGACAACTATCTCTTCGTTGCTGTCGGGTCAAAAGCAACTGACTGACTATCTCTAAGACACGACACCTGAACAAACAGGAACTGACAATTTGGTTCATCTCGGGTATGAGCTGGCTGGCACAATGGTAACACACACACGCCTTCCATGCGATAGGTTCGGAATTCAAAGCCAGAACGGGACAGTCGATATACACTGTTAATGAGATAGAACAAGAAAACACTCGAGTCTAATGCGTCTATGTGTATGGCTGAATGGAAAAGTGGAGGATTTTGCGTGAAGTTTGGGGTCTGAAGTTCAATCAAACACTTATCCCACGCCACTACTCACAAATATCTGTGAGTTAAATGTGAGCTATCCATGTGTGGTTCATTTTCGATCGTCAAACCAACGAGTTTGATGGCAAATGAAAATACACCAAAACATGCGATGGAAGAACCAAATGCAAAGGAATGAAATCCGCGCCCAAAGAACTTCAATTCCATTAGCAGAGTCTGTACACAAATTGCATGGGTTCGATCAAGCAAAACCCTCTGCAATGTAGGGCAATCGTCAGTGAACAATGAAGAATCAATCCTTCTCTCAATTAGGACATTTTCCCCGATCAAACATATTCGTAAATATTTGTATAATGAATCTCAAGCGATTGTAATCAGACTGTTTTCTCCAGTCATCTGAAAGAATTAGTTTTCAAGTCTAATGAGCTGTCATATATTGGTGGAAATTTTATTCTCAAACCATGTCAATCAAATTTATTCTAAAAAGGAAGTCAAAAATGAACCGTGCAGCCGGTTTTAGGGCAATGGCGAAGGGTGTGGATGAAAAAACGACCAAGAACCAGAAGTATTCAGTGTTTTACACAGTTTTGTACCACTAGTCGACAAGAGAAACGGCTTGCGGTACTGGGAAAAATTGAACCGAATTGACCACACCAACGGGAAAACACCACACGTAAACAAAAACACGTTGCATCCGACTCCCTTTCACATGTGGCATCCCATCTGAGAGGGTCAGCAGCTAAGTGCCGCAGTGAAAACAATCTTCTTGAACACCGCCAAGATCAGGTGCGTGTTCTGTACGTCATCAGGGGACCAATCACAAAACAAATATGACATACCTACCTTTGTTGTGATCTCATCTACGATTGTTTATCCTTTTCATATGCATCTATAATGATACCCTCGTAGGTTCAACGATAATGCGGTTGTCAAAACCCATAAAAACAATTTCTTTTGATTTAAATACTGAGGGAATGGACGATCTCAAGTNAATGGATGCTCGAGTGTAGTTCAAACCGCTTTTTGATACATTCATCCACTCACCTACCGGTCACTAAATTCGCAAGACATATTCAAATTTTTCATGTGATTATAATCGCTTGAAAATGAAATGAGCACCCATATTCATCTACAACACAAATCGCAAGCATTTTAATAAACATATTGGGATATTTAACAGCCTGTTCACGAATGGATGGATGAATGGGTGGATGGGAGTGTTTGACTGTCGCTTATCTCCAAAAAGCCTTGGAAACACAATACAGTTATTTTGGATTCGAACTCAGGCACAATGAATTGATAGACCAAGATGGTTACAGCTTTCTACTTTTTACGCGGTCATAGCACCTCATCTAGCGCTGGACCATTCCCACCTGGTAAGTTCGTTATACAGTAGATTTGGTATATAAATAGCCTGCTACCAATGCTATTCCATCTACTACATTCAAATGCAGCAGTATCATAAGGCTTGCTTTCCATCAGTAGTCTGATATAAACTACTTCATTATTTCAAATCCACGAAGTACTCTAATGTTGGTGTTTGTGAAAAATTAAGCTGTTCCTCAAATTGCGCTAAAGCGTTTAAACAAAGGTATTTAAACAAACTGCACTGGTTAAATAAACCTAATTCCGTTTGACCTAACCGCGGTGATTGATGTCTATTCGGCCGTAAACGGAGTGAGAACACTGTAAGATGAATGAGAGCTCGTGACCACAAA
>UZAN01039371.1:24389-39400 GCA_900618425.1 Echinostoma caproni | reverse complement strand
CACTGTAAGATGAATGAGAGCTCGTGACCACAAAGCGACCGAAGAAACCAGTGCTCCAGCAAAAACTAACCATCATAACGATCAGTAGACGGTATTCTCCAAGTCAACATTTTCTTAGTTTATCCCGACCATCTCGCCAATTCAGAAGTGAGACGATTGCAAGTTTCAGTAGTCCAACCACTCAAGTAGGTATTAATTACTTTAATGCTCTAACTTCTTTATCAGACAAAATTCGACACCGCTGAAGAAGCAACCGGAATACATACATCATTGTTTTTGCGATAAGCGCCTCTTCTCGGTATTAAACTGAGAGAAGTGATATTTCGATTCTCGTCGCAGTAGGCAGCATTTGTACTTTTATGGACTGATTTCCGAACTATTCAACAAACAACTCATAGAGCAGTGCGTGCGGACTTTGGGAAGCCCCCCCCCCCCNCCCCCCCCTCTTTTGATAAATAAAAAATGATTTACTTAACGAAGAACTGGCATCATATCGTGAAGTGCTGAAATGTAACGTTATAATTTCAAATCATCCCCCCCCCCCGTTCAAAAACCAAATTCACCAAAGTGTAATTTCGGTTCAACACAGTTTTTAGTTGGTGCTGCTGTTGTTGTTGTTGTTTGTTCCGCTTCGGTTCCTGCTCATTCCTCCCATTCGACCAGCGCACACACGCACACACCGACACACACCGCAGTCATTGCAGGACGTGCTTCACCGTCACAAAAGAAAATCAACAATGCTCTGTTCTGTGCTGTGAAACCAGCTAATAACTGGCAGAGAGAGTATCTAGCACGCGTTGAGTATTGCTGAAAGTTACAAGTTTATTTTACATGTGTTTGTCAAATTTGTGGTAGTCCGAGCAATCTTTTTGTCCAATGTTTCTACCACAACTGAACCGGGTTTGGTTACTTTTGAAGTGGGGATCACAATTTAACTCATCTCGATGAGTGGCCGTTGAGTGCTTTAGTTTGTTCTCTCCTCCACATTGTCTAATGCTCAAATTCACACAGTTAGGGGAAATCCCCTCTTCTAAAAACAACGTTTTGTGAGCGATGGATCGCTTTAACTTGGAAGCACTCCTACTTGTTCAGTAGCTTTGAAACGCCCCTCACGATTTGTCTGTCGCACGGGTCAGCTAACTTTGAGATTATCGTAAAGAACGCAGCATATATGAGATTCACATAAACTGTGTCACAATTCAAACTGAACACACTGGACCGCGCTTCTACATTGATCTCCTGGAGTAAAACAAAACGTCTCTTTGCCATCATTCAGCAATCCACATTTTGTTATGTCGGTATGTCTGTCTTGGTTTGATCAAACCCGTTGTTGACTCCCTCGAGTAATTAAGACTTCATCCTCATCATTATCATTGTACTGCATCATGCAGTGAAGCGAACTTCACAGATCACTGTCAAACTCATCTAACATATAAGGTAAGTGAGATTGTGTAAGGAGGATAGGGATTGGACTCCATTTTAGGGACCGGAAAAGAAAGTGAACCTCTGTGGTCAGCACACAGAGTACACAGTTCAACTGTGCATGCATACTATTTCAAGCATTCTGGTCTGATAAGGAGTGACAGCATGATCGCCATTGCTGTCGGTCCGCAGCAAACACTTTGAAGACTTTGAACCCACGAATAGCCATTTGACCGTTTCACGTTCAACCGTTAACTGAGTATTGTACTTATGAGATCGGTAGACGAAACCTCTAGTGATGACTGATGTTCCCTCGCACACGCGCGCACATACACACACCGACCGCATTATTAGTCAATAAAATATAAAGTCATCGTCCCCACACACCCGCACCCCCGGGGTGTCATTTGCCTCTGCTTGATCATTCCCATTACGTGCATTACGTGCGCATGAAATCGTTTGAACGCTGCGTCAAGCACCTTCGCTGTCAGCTCCATTCTGCTCATTGCTACCGTATCGCTATAATTGATCTGCCGGTTGTAAACGATTGACTGTCAAATGTCTGCTCACAATGTCACTGCCCGCTATCCATTAGAGAAGAATTATCGTTCAAAAAGAAAGTTAATTGCGCCTATATCAATTGGTTATCCATTGAGACTTGACTATGCGGAATCACCTGACGCTATAGAGAGCAGAATTGTAATCCATACGGACTATCAAATCATCAGTCTACCAGAGGATCCCATCGTACTATCATTGAAGTTAAAATAATTTTAATCACCTGTCTGAATTCTGTAACATTATTTTTAAAATAAACATTTCCTGATATTGATTTAAAAGGATTTGGCCCAAGATTATTTTTTGACCACCGAGAAACATGTGCTGGAGACGGCATTGTAACGTGACAGACAAAAAGCCAAGAATATTGATTTACTAAATTTCGCTGCATACTGCGGTTAGCTTAATCGTTTATACAGGCAGACAGATTACAAGTGGTTGGAAGATAAATGTTGTAATTATTGCCAGCAACGCACAGTAGGAGAGCAGAAAGAACACTGGTTACCAGAGTAGAGATAAGTAGACTGGCCGTTTCCGTTGTTTTGCAGTTTGAGGGTGGTGATCATAGATGACCAGTGCATCGGTATATTTGGAGAGTTTGTAAATAATTACAATACGTCTTTGGAGTCAACGCAGTGCTTTTTCACTCTAAACGTGTTTCTTCAGTGTTTTTCTGTTTTCTGTTATGGTAGTTGTGTGCCCTTTGAATTGACCACCTTATATCTTCTCTCTCTCGGATTTATTCCGTTCTTAGTGCTTTTGGTATGATGACCACTCGAAAGACTTATTCACGGTTGCAGTTAATCAATCTCAGACATGTCATACTCAACACCGTGGCCTTTATGTTCTCATTGGCCGGCTCAAAAATTCCCATGAAGCTAAAAATACACAAGCGTGGTGGTTGATAATCAGCACTTAGTTGCACCCTTTCGTTCAAGATGATTTGTCAGCACAAATATCAGGTTGCTTTTCGCAAGATGTTCGACCTAATGGCCAGCCTTGATTTCAGCGTTCACCGCTGCATATATACACGAATTCTGTCTGGCTCGATCTAAATGTTAAGGGGAAAAAGAATATTACAGGATAACAGTCCGATATCTGTGGGCATAAACCCGGATAAGGATGACTCACCGCCTAGGACTAGGAAAGGATAATGGGAGGGGATCCGCTGATGCGAGTCCTGAAGAGCGGAAACCAAAATAGTGTAAAGAAACGCTTTGCGCGGAATAGAAAACCGACTTTTCGCGTGGCACGAGAGGTGAGTGTGGAAATAAAAGGGGACCAACAGAGAAAAGAATTTATGGATAGACTCAGAAGGAAGAGGGAATAAAGGGGACAGCGAATAAAAAACCAATTAAGGAGAATATGGGGTACGTTTGAGATAGACGGATAGTTGAGAAGTTTTGGAACCACTGAAACACATGGTTGGTAGAACTCCATGCGGACTGACTACCAATATCAATTTCTCTTGATGCACAAAGTCTAAAATTTCTTTTTGATTATTCCGTCAATAGCATCAACTGTTAAACTATTCAGATTTTACCATAAACCCACCATAATAACCCATTTGCACATAGTTTCACTTTACAGTTTTATCCTTCTTTGATGCATTCATAAAGTATTTTTCCCCCTATTGGACGACAGCCCCCACATTGTTGTTGATGACTTTGTCCATGTGTCCACTTATCCCATTACCTCGTTGGGCCTAGCCAATATTATTTCTATCTCCACAAGAATTGAATCAATTTTAGACAAGGCATTTATTAATCATCCAGAACATTTCACGTTATAATAGACAGCGACTGTTTTCACTAGTGATCATGCTTTGATTCTCATAAGATCCACAGTATATTCCCTTCCCGTTCAGAGTACACTTAAAAGAACCAACGAAATCATTATTTGCCTTTGCAATCTCTCCATAGAAACACCAGTCTCCCTAAGTGGTTGGTTAGTGTTATTTCTGCATGTTTTTTCTCCTTCTCATCTTGAAATAATGCAGTTATTTTATTCGCTAAAACACTAAACGTCTTTAACCTATGTTGAATTTTCAAAATTTTACTTGTCAGTTGCTGTATAAAATCATTCAGATCAAAGAAGGAAGGACCGATTTTAGATATGTGTAACTCCCCTTACCATACCTTGGCCAAGTGGTTGGTAGCGATCATGGAACCCGTGCGAGAAAAAACTCGCCAATCACACATTAAAGAATTCCTACGACTTAGTGGCTAGTATTAACGACACAAACATAAACGGAATACGCATGTTATCACTCGACGTCAGTTCACTCTTCACTAACGTTCTCATTGATGAAACTATTGAATACATATGTGACTAAATACAAAGAAATAATTGTGAATTTGGAATGCCAGTTGGTGATTTCAAACAACTACCATACTTTTGCACACATAATGTACAATTCAAATTCAATGGCGAAGTATATCGCCAAATAGATAGAGTAGCAATGGAATCTCCTCTGGGTCCATTGTTCGCTGATGGCAAAGCTGGAGAATAACACCCTAAAACGAACGATTGATCGTTTCACATTTCACAAGCGCTATGTGGATGACATTTTGTGCTTTGTCAATGATAGTGTGCATCTGTCAAGACTCTTGAAAGTATTTCATTCAGCTCATCCAAACATTAAGTTTACTCTAGAGAACGAAGAGTATGAGCAGCTTTCATTTCTACTAAGCCATCGATCAGACGGAATTATCCAACACGCCATCCACAGAAAGCCATCGTGGAACAATCAGTATTTCCATTTAAAAAGCTATGTGCCTTTGTAACGGAAAAGAGACCTGATTCATTGCCTCGCTACTAGGGCGCTAAGAATATGTACGGACGATACCACTGATGCAGAACTGAGGTTTACTCGAGATGTTTTCCTTCAAAACGGATACCCCGTGCGATTTGTGGACAACATTCTGGGTCGTCATCGGTTGCCAAATAAAACCATTACTGCGGAGAAGAAACCGGTTTACATATCGCTACCTTTCAAGGGCGACACGACTGCCGATATGATGACACGTAAGCTCTGTACAGTTGTAGAAAAAGCATTCCCCGCGGCTAAACTGCGTATCGTGTTCATCTCCAGGCCACTTCTGCTATTTCAACTCAAAGATAAATTGCCTGTTTCTGCCGTCTCTTTCTGTGTATAATTATTTACCTGTTCCTGTGGAACAAGGTACATTGGCCGCACGAGCAGACGTTTATCTGAGCGAGTCCGTGAGCATCGGAATTCCACGAAATCTGTACGTTGTATTTCTGGTCTACTCATCTGATTTTGATTCTATTCCTCGTTCATTCCTTTTTCGTAAACTGAGGACAGTCGATTGCCCCAAATATTTACAGCCTGGTTACTGATTACTTCTTTGGTATAACTCACTTCAAATAATGCTAAGTCACAAGAAGTCCAAACCGGCTGTGGTGGTGGTGGTGGTGATGATGTCGGTGTTGGTGGTGTCGGTGGTGGTCGTGGTCGTGGTCGTCGGGCTCATGACCTCATTGTCACCGAGACGATTTTTTCATCGAATGTTTGGGTGAATTTAATTGAACTGATTGATTGATTCCCAAACAATTCCTTTGTTTAGCTAATGGCGAAATGTTCATCAATACAGTGTCATTACATTTTCTTTTTAATATTTGTCCAATTAATTCCTACTCTCAATGAGCAACGAAGATGTCCGCAAAGAATGATCCTAGCGATCTTCAGATACAGACTGCAACCTTTCAACAGCAGGTTTGATCGAGAAAGCAAAACAAAACATTTGACGTGTATAATTTTAACAGGCACACCAGTTCACAGCTTGGTAATCCATTTCATTTTTTTGACAAGTTGCCACGAAAGTTTTGTGCAAGGGAACGCCAGTGAATAATGAGTTGACAAACACGGCTACCGGCCTTTTGTATTTGTATAGCTTCTTTAAGCTTGTATTGTTATGTCCCAATTAAAAGATGTGCACTGACCATCATACCGAATAACATATCCGACTTCATATCACGTGCAATGTCAGGAATGTCACTGAAGTTTGTTTTATGTAAACCACTTGTGACTTAATCCATTAAAGACCTTATCTTTATTGATTAGGAGTCGGGTCAGGTGGGGTACAGCCCCATTCTTATAAATGTTACTACAAGAGGATAGATGAAAAAACGAAAGGATAGATCAGAATGCAGAGGATGAAAAGGGTCCTCTAGAATCGTAACCATTAATAATGAATCCATTGATGTCAATGAAACACGAATAATTAACACCAAAAAACTACGAATATTTCTAAAAACCTGTTTTAGAGGCTGAACAACACTACAGGGAATTCATAGAGTAGAATGAGCAATACGTGTTGATAAATGAAAGAGAACACAACTGACAGTGAAGTTCGGCATTGTTTGAGTTTGGGTGGCTGAAAACAGATGCGCTTTAGTTTTCTCATACGATTGTAAATTTGTGTGTGTGGACCACCAGGTGTTTATCTTTTGTTTCAACTTCTGCTATCAGTACACAGATTGAACCTCTTTATGATTCCATCGGAATGTGAAGTGTAAAAATAGCTTGAGAATTTCACCGAACCACTGCACTAAATCCTTACTGAAGTGAATTAATTATTGGCAGGATAGACCATAAAGGAACAATTGGTCTATACAATTTTCAGATTTGTCTGTTCCGCTTCAGGCTCTGTTGTTTGACTAAAGATTCTTGGAATGCGTCCGATTCTACTATTTGTTTCATTTCGCAATCGATTGTCTCTTCTGACCTTTCACACTTAAATCAAGCGTAAATTTGGGTTTAGTCCCCCAAAATAGACCTAACCTTCTTCCGATAGTACGCCTTATTCATCACAACTACTCCGGAAACTTTGTCTGGATGTACAAGGACAACATCAGGATTGTTGCTGAGTCTTGTCGTGCAGTTCAGTGGTCTTCCGTAGANTTCCGTAGACAATGATCTTTGACTAGCGGTTCTAGTTCGGTACTGCTGTTTAAATTCAGCGACACTGGTAGACTGTCCTTCTATGGTCCATGCTTGCAAGCTCCATTTGCTCTTCAGCATGTTGGTTTCCAATATCTGGTCTCTAACATCATTTCCCCACACTGGTTCCCCTGTAAGTTTTTCCATAAATGCTTCCTATGGATTTCAAGCCATTATTTTTTATCTTTCACATATAATTTCCTTTTGCTATGGTCTCCCGTCTTAGGTTTAATCAACGTCATTTCATCCGGATAATCCAAGGCCTGTAAGAATGTTTACCACAAGATCCTGAAGGATGACGCACCCACTCAAGTAAACAATCTTCATCAGTACGTGAGCACAAGTGCCATCACCTCTTCCACCGAGTTCTCTATGCGCATACCAGGATATCTAAATCCTTGGTTTGCAAATCACCTTTCTCACTTAACCTTATCCTATTGAATAGATAATGATACATACATATTTCATGAAGGGGAAAGCAATCATCCAAAGGGCACCGTGCAACACAGAATCCAGAAAGTCAGACGGCGGTGGTGGGATTCAAACATAAGTCTTCCGATGTGATAGTCTGATGAATAAAGCGTTTCTAGACTTGATTTGATTTGAACCTAACACTCGGCCAACACCGTGTACGACATTTCAAATAGATTACTTTGTTTATTTGATAAATTGATAAATAAGGCGTGAGCTGAAACAATGGGAAGCATTGTATAGCTACTTTAATCTGGTTGGGTCTCAGCAGCAGTGCAAATTCGTTAACCCACTTTGGGAACGAACCCGGAATCTCACATTTCAGAACAACTGTACATTGTTTCCCAGCTTATCAGTTCGGGTCTCATGAAAACGAGGAATTCACCACATAAACACTCAAATCCTCGATTACTCTCATACAACAGATTATTTGATGTTCAACAAGCAACAAGTATACACACGCTTTCGCGTCCAGCTATGAATCGTAATGCCACTTGAATTTACTGGCGCTAAACATTCTCCTCGGTGGTTTAATTGAGCAACAAATTAATCTAACTTGATGGGTGTATTTGTACTCAACAGGATAGTGTCGATGAATATGATTTTTTGGAGTTCTCTGTCAATAACTAGAATCCTTCGTATTGAGAAGAAAAAACTGATGACTATCCGGTAATCTGATGAAAAAAATACGAAATATTTTCGGTAGATACTACTGATATATATATATATCTTTTGCGCTCAGGTATCTCGATTGCAAAATACTTCCAGATAGTATAAAAGACTAATTCAAACCAGATTCGTTGCACACATAGATAAAAAAACAACCTAAAACCAGAAGAAACCAAACAGTCATAAAATACTGTCCACATTGTACCATTTTTTCGTCAATCCATTGCTCCAAAGGGACATAATATTAAACGCATTAAATTACACTCACTGATGACCTAAATTGAGAGTTTGACCGCGTTAATTACGGAGCTGTCAGGCGCACTGTCAGAGCATGGGACTGCGAGACACACCTCGTACAGGATCGAGACAGAGCTATTCAGGACACCTTCAAAGCATCACACTGAGCAATGTGAGCTTGACGTGGGTCACATGACCCGAATTTGTCACTCCGCGCTCAATAACCGGGTTGCTATCTCGGAGATGCGGTTTTTCGGTTTGAGTGAGTTCACAAGGGATTCCAACGAATCCAGAGGTCATTAGGAAATCGAACGGGCACGTTAGTTTGATTGGAGGAAGTATAAAAAAAGTGAATGGAAAGCACTCAAATAGTTTTATTTTCACCCTGCGGTCCGTATTTTGTGAGAATCGTATTCATTTATTCCGTTTCCTAATCTGCTAGGGTTCGGACAAGTGATTGACCCCGAATTGGTATACCCACTTCTCCCTATGTTACTAAATTTTACGATAAAATCCAAATGATTCCAGCTTGAAAACGCTGCCCAACAGAACAATGCTACGGAACTGGTGGACAGTTCTTACCTTGAAAGCCTACGGGTAATGATGCATCAAACCTTCCCATACACACATTTCATTTACGTTCATCGGAGGCAAAGTTAAATATATGAATTTATATATGACTACTATAATATAATCGAGATATTGGTTATAAACGTGATCGAATTTCCAACATTGAGGGTGTGGGACAGAAGTCTGGCAACACCAGTTCCACAAGGGCCTCAGAGGATGAATTAACTCCTTTTGGATACGACTGATGTACCATCTGTTTTGATGATTACCACTTCAGTAAAAATACCCGATCCAAATGAAGCTGGCAGATTTGACACAGCATTATGTGGCAGTATTTTGAATAATGGAAATTATATCAAATTTAAAGTTTTTGTTTACGCCATGGGTTACTTCATTGAATATGAAAGTACTTTGGGCTGTTCAATTTCGCCTTTTGCAGCCATTCTAAGCAAATAATCTGAAGAGGTACCTCTACTCCTTCTGGAGTATAGCGGAGATGCAGTTCGTTTGTATTCTTCTGAACGGGGACATAACAAAGCATCCTTTGTGGCTGTGTGGATGATTACTTTTGAAGTTCAGGATGTGATCCGTAGGCGATACTTTGCGGCAGACTAGTTGTCTCCAGGTTCGTGATAGTGTTATGACGGTCAAGATGATCAAAAATTTCCAGTTAATTATCCTTCTCGCGCGTACGTTTATAGAGGAACTATAACTCAAAGAATGAACTAAGCAGCAGACAGATAATCGGAAACAAGACGACCCTGCCCTGCATCAAGGCTGTTTGGGACATGACGACGAGACTGTTCAAATCATACGGAATCAAAGTCACCCACAAACCAAACGACCGCCTAAGGAGAATTCTTGCGAAACCAAAGAAAAGAGCAATGGAGAAAGACAAGAGGAATATTATGTACAAGATAACCTCCCAACAGCTGCAAAAAACAATATATCGGTCAAACTGAAAGAAAACTATCAACAAGCATCTTGAAACATCAATTGGCTGTCCGAAAGCATGATTCGCTGTCTCTTATTTCCCTGGACTAAGATCCAGGAAGATATTGATTCGACTTCGAATCTGTGAGGATGATCTAACAAGCTGGATCAAAATACAATTTAGATCTTCTCGATGATTGATACTCTTCCATCAACTTAGTAAACAGAAACATCAAACCGAAAAAGTTATACACATCAACGCAACTCAAGCATCAAACGACACGACAAAGGGTTAAGTCGTGACCTGAAAACGGACCAAAACCGCAATCAAGACAGAAGAACAATCCCTCATCCACCCTAACTCCTTTGCATTAGTTCAACGACGAACTGAATCGAACACAGTGAGAAAAAGGATAAAAATAAGTCGGTGGAGAAGAACACTTAAACGAACGAGTACAAGCAGAACACAGCTACTTCACGAGCTCTGACGATGTCACCTCGACTGGTGATGAAGCGTTTGCAAACAAATGGACTAGCTCGGCAAACAGGAGAAATGGAATTCAGCTCACCCGAGCCTCCCGAGAATCAAGTTTCCATACTTTATCAAATTTGGGATGTACTCTGTGTTGTCTATGCCAGTCTCTCATTTGGTCTTGTCTTACATCACGTTCCAAATAGCTTCATTTAAAATAAAATTGTGAGTGTTTATTGGCAGCTCCAGAAAAGTGCGTTAACTCGTGCAGAACAGAGCTATATTATAGGGTGGTGCACAGTCTGAATTCTTCCGGAATGTTAAACACGGGAGCCTCGAGGGAGAGGGCAGACCGATCAAATTGCAATATTCTATCCCTTACCCTATAGATCACACGGATCCCGTAATAAAAAGAAATCACGGGCAATCTTCCACGTTGGCGATTTCCAATTGATACTTGGGAATTCTTAGGGGAAAGTTTTACTTTTCTGTAATTGTAATTGTATTGTAACGTTTGTTTTTTCCCCAACACTCTACCGGTCTCTCTCATTCTGAACAAAGCAGCGGTCTGTGTTTGCTACTGTACGTGAAATTGCAACGGCAGGTGGACTCGTAAATGGATCGTAAGACCGAAAATCATTATTCAAATCTTTTTGCAAGCCTAACCTTTCGGTAGATTTGGTCATGGAGCTGGTACTGTGTTTTGTCACCAAACGGGTGACAGTTGTAGGAACACTGCAGATTGCACATTACAACACCATAGACAAGCCAATGGAAACCCATCATCTCGTAATTGCTGGTAACGTGAGATTAACCGATTAAATGACTTCAGAAAGGCCTTCCAATAGAGTCGAAATGTTATCACCAACGCCTTGTGTTTTGGTTTTTCTCTCGTCGTGGCTAAGACAAGATAATTTCCTCAATACTGATGAGCACGACGTCCAAGGTTTTCAGCGAGATCCGTTCCATCCATTGACCTCATATGATTAACATTCTACACGGTGTTTAAATTTTCCGCAGAAGCCACTTAATCAAATTTCCAATGATCTATTCACATTCACTATGCGATGAGCAAGATGCTCATCCCGGTTTTGCCTGAATAAAAGCGCTTTCCCAAAGGTATTATTTGTGGCCAGAGACTGACCAAGATATAAAAGACTAATTGCCAACGTCTGGTGTGTGTTAGAAATACCAATGCGGACACCTTGCAGTGCACATGTCCTCGTGGTGTTAACCAGATAAGCTTCAACAGGTGATACATTCATATTGATATGATCTCATAAACGGATCAATGTGCTTTTTAGTAGCTGGCGCTTACGCGATCAAAGTTCACCCGGTTTTGTATTCCAAGGCAGAGACCACCACGATGTGATCTTCATTGGCTGTATTGGCACTTCCGAAACATTCTGCTCCCACAACAGTCCACGAATAACAGAGTACAGTGGATGTGGTCAGCTTCTAGTGATCTGGTATCCACTGGCTTAGACGAACGACCGTGGGAGATTTTAAGCACAACATCGTCAAACTGAAACGAGGAATGCTACAGGCCAAAACCGGGAAAACTCCTTCCTTCTTTCTGACCGAATTTGTATATAACTTTACCCTTCAAACGTATACGTACGATTTTCCTCCCCATCCTCCAAGAGACAGGGTGAAAGCTTACCAGGAAACGTTGCATATTCCGCCAAGGAGGGCCGAAGATCACTTGTTTATTTAATCCGATCCCATCTAAACAAAACCCACCGGCGAGTCAACATGGCAGTCAGCAACAGCAATGGTCTCCACTGGAAACGGTGAAACGAAAAAATAGTCAATATTCAATTCCCTCCCCCCTCCTCAACTCAAGCCACGAGTTTTCAATCAACAGCATACATATTTTTTTAGATCTTAGGCTACCTCTAAACCAGTTGCCCGCAATTGAACAGCCATACATTGCGTGATATATGAGCTAGGAAAGCTGTATGGGCATTCGTCCACCCGTTTCTACTGATTGTATAGTCACAGAATTTAGTTATCCTGGATCCACAAGGATCAATGATCAACTAACTTGGTTATTTGTTCATGAATCACATCGACCTATTTTTGACGTATTCTCATCCAGTATCGAATATACCCTCAACCATAATTGAATTCGCAAGCTATTTTGTATTTTGTGGTTCACCGTCCTATGCATTAATGCAAAGGTCAGAAACGAGGTTCACCACATACCATTAATATCACAATGAGATATGATTTATGTACTTTCAACCAACGGTAGATTTGCACGACAACGGTAGGCGTTGATCCTACCTAGTTGGTTAAATATTTCTTTTAAAATACCATTTTGATCCCTAAGTGTTTTCAGAGAGACCACGAGTCGAGCTTTTACTATCGCCGTCTAATCCTTGTCTCACTCCTCTTCTGAATTTTGACGAATCACCCAGAACACTTGCCATCTTTTGCAACTGATCAGACCACTTTACAGCACGACTGGTGAAGCTCAGTTCGTTCTAACAAGGGTACTATTTCTGATTCCCCTGATGTGTCTCATTGCTTCCGTATACTACTCTTCCTTTAGTAGGCTTATGCGAGGTTGTCTCGCTCTATTACAGCGATACGAACAATTAATGAAAATCGAGTTGACATTTTTCTGTCGTCCGTGCTTTTGCTATCGCTGACTTATCACTGCACCTCAATTTCCAGTGGACTTTCCCTGTTGAATAGGTAATTCAAGTGTGATCTTAATCATAATGTTTTCAAAAATGCAGCATCTGTATTCGGACAGACAAGCTCCTACGCGGCTGACCCCATTGTTGTTTTTACAACCACCCGGTTGCCAATATCATCGGTTAAAGAACCGCTGTCTCCCCACGCCAAATCTAATTGTATCTATCAGTTCAAGTGTGGATGCTCAGCCATCTACATCGGGAGAATGGAGAGACAGCTGCGTTATCGAGTAACCGATCACATCCCGGTCTGGCTTCAGAAAACATTGAGTGGAAACTTCGGAAGTATGAGATCACCAATGACGCGTAGGAAACTCAGTTCGTCGATCACACAATACCTAGTCGAAATGAAACACTGTGTCATGCCGCGTGACGCGTTCAGAATCCTCTACAACACAAACAACACCAAGATTAGGACATACGCCGAGGCACTAGCCATTCAAAATTACCATCCCAAACAGTGTAAACAGTATGAATGGTTTATCAATCTGGCGCTACCTCGGTAACAAATGTGTTTGGTGAGTTATTTTAACCGCAATCTTTCTCCGCCTATGGTTCTATTATTTACTGACCATATATTATAATGATCACGTAGACTGCAGTATGCACGTGTGCAGATGCAGCGAAATGATCCAGGATGCATTGTGCAGACCTGTATTTTTGGCTCATTTATTCAAATTCGTTATGGGTAAACAATGCTTCCAAGCTTATGAATATCTGTCTCTGAATTGAATAAAAGTTGTGCTCATTAACATTTTCTTTGGAGGAGCCTGCAACTTAAACATTTGCCTCGTTTGGAGCATGCTTCATTGATAACGTGCTCAATTTAGATGTACTTATCTGTGCCCAATAAATCCGGAATATATTTCCTCTACCGAATATTCCCCCTCAGCTTTTGTGTAGTTGTATTCACTATGTTTAACTGATCTCTCGCTTAACATATGAGCACGGCGGAATCCCGTCTTATGCGAGCACATCCCACAAGCTTCTAGTTGGATTTTGGCTGCTCTTTTTCATCGTATTTTCCTGAGCAAGCCCTGTTTCAAATAATAGATAAGTATTTAGCTCCTTGAGGACCAGTTTCTCTCAGTGATTGCGCAATTGACTGAGTATTGCCATCGTGACATGACGTGACTTTGCTTGCCCTAGAGAACCTTTCCCTGGTGCTAATGCAGTCATATGGAGAGAGATAAAGAGTAACAATGTTAAACTAGCGTTACAATTCCAGAAATCAGTGCTGGTCGAGGATAGCTGCTTATTCAGAATAAAGGGTGAGACATCAGTAATTCGGCATACATAACACAGAAAATCTCATCAGAAACATGCCATCGCAGTTCCTGGCCGCACGACGTGTAATGAATGTGGCAATCGATAGTTATTGTCTGAGATACTGAAATCGGCCCTCGGTGGTCTTCTTAATTTTTGATCGACGAAAGTAATCGCCAACTATGTTATCTATTACTCACAAGTGAGTAGTATCTCACAACACTAGTGTGAATGTCTGATTGGGATGGTGCAGTGTGCGGTTTAAAAATGACGATTCTGAGTAGTTTGATTGCTGTTCGCTCTGTAAACTGTTCAAAGTTGATGCACCATGTGGAAAGCTCTATGACTGTGGCATGGTCAGTTATAACCGAAACAAATTCTATCTGCATTTGTTAGCTTCATGTCGGTATGCACAACATAACAGCCCAATATTGTGTGAAACGTATTTCGTGGTCGTGCATGCCATAAATGTCGCCTGAGTCGTGAAGCCTCAAGCTCTTTTTTTAATGCGTGTTTGGTGAAGGCTGAAACAATAGGGAGCCTAGATTGCAACTCCGAACATGACGGATTTTTTTCTAATACCGCTAAATGAGTTGGGCTGCCCTACACTGCTGGGAGCACCATACAGCATTTGTTTGCTCTATAATGCGAACTCATGGATCCAACGGAGGTTTGAACTCGCGGCCTGATATATGGAGCGCGAATATAACATACACTTAAAACCTGGACAGCGAAGGTGCCC
>UZAN01039371.1:0-16445 GCA_900618425.1 Echinostoma caproni | reverse complement strand
TCAAAATCAAGTTAGCTGCGAATAAACAATTTTTTCGAAGCTCGTGCTGGGCTGGGGATAGTAAGTCATTTTTCTCCAGATGATCCATTACCGAATCTGCAACAATAGATTACATGACTTTGGACAACACTGGAAGGAGAGTGACGGGTCGGTAGTTGCCTAAGTCAATACGGCATCCACCTTTGTAAATTGGTGAAATGATACCGTTTTTCCAAACCTGAGGAAGCACGGTATCTTCGAACAGTTTTTGGTAAGCTCACTTAAAGGCTCGGCTATGTTACTTGCCAGCGTGATAAGGGCTTGTGGATGAATATAATCTAAACCCGGTGATGAGTTCTTCTTCAAAGCCAGGAGCTTTGCCTTTATCCTTCCGGGAGAAAAGATAATGTTTGTCAATAATGAGTAAGGAATAGGTTCCAGCAAACGGGGAAGTTGAAATCATCCATAACAAGAACGTGGGTGAAATTCAATGACAGGAAGTAAGACATTGTTTGCAACAAAGTCTCATTTGATGAATCTGCTGACGAAGGAGGGCGATAAACTACACCGATCAGCCCGATATCATGTTGTATTAGCTTCAGTTTACACCATAACGTATCCCAGGCAGCGAACGGGCACTCAATTTGCTCGCATTGTAAGCTATTATGATGGTAGAGCAACACGCCCCCACCTCGCGTTGGACGATCACGCCTCAATCACTCCATGCCCGGTAATCGCAGCTTGGAATCCAAAATGTCAGTCGTCAACCAGGTTTCGGTTACGGCAATGAGATCCCATCGACCGGTTCGACAACGTAGTCCCACTTCTGAAAACTTACTGCAAAAGCCCTGAGCATTGGTATAGAAAAAGTTCAGTCGTTGTCGGTGCAGAAATCCCTTGGAGTTTCGGGAAGTAATTTGGCCGACCTCGTCGTCGGCCGGCAGACGTTTTATGCCGTAGGTGTTTGTTGGGTTTGTTCTGATGGGGTCGGAGTGGAGCATGAAGTTTTCAGTGTTTCACGCGCAATGTGATTGACATTTTTGACTGGTGGACAATTTTTCGGTCCTGAATTCAGCATCGGTCTTACGCGTATTTATTTGGGCCCTCTGGTTCTGTCTTCATATCATGACTAGAGAACTGTGTTTACTATTTCTGGTATCCCAAGGGTTACCTTCAGTATTTGCGGGCCATCTCCGCGATAGTTGGGAGAACGCGGAAGGTGTTTAATGGCTGTGGTAGAGACATTGCTGCAGCCTAACAATTCTTGAATGAAGCGCCATTCGTAAATTCACTTCCGAAGCAGCTATCCAAACAAAATTTAATCGGCTTTGAAAATGAGGTTATTGTGACGTAAATGTTTTGCCTGGGTACAAGTACGAATGAATGAAGTGACCAAAGATTACCGGATGCGCACGCTTGGCAAGTAGCCACAACCTCCAAGTCAATCTTGTGCTTCCAAGGAAATTTTCTCTAGTCAGTCATATGCTACCTGCTGTAAAGTATCCCGAAAAGACACTTAGGTGGTGTCTGTTACCATCCCATTTGATGCATATCTGGATTTGAGCTTTTTCAACCTTCCTAACTTACTTCTTGCAGATCTCTACTCCATTGGGGATGTTTGGTCGCTCTATGCTAAAGTTTCCCCCTACCAACTTTAGCACAACAAACCGTCATCTCTTTACTCAAAGTCGTGGTCGCAAGCTTCAAGTAGGACAACGTTCTCCATCAAACCTCACGAGATCAAGGGAAATGACTACGCACTCTGAGTATACCTTGTTTTTCAATCCCAGCCATTGCGTTTTCTGTGATCACTTAACAAGTTCCTTAAACTTTTGCTACGATGTTTGCTGTCCCACAGAGATAATTTATATCCACCCCGATCGATTCGCCTCCGCACATCTAAGACAGAGCTGTCGTAGAAAGGAGTCTTTCTAATTCAATCAGGGTTGAAATTCGTGGGCTAAACGTTTTGCACACTCGAGCTTCGCTTGACAACAAAGGCAGTCATGCCGCCTGGCAAGCCCTCATGCGAATTTCTGGCATCAAATCCTCACACCGCAAACCTGTTGCTGTGGCCATAGAGGGTCTAAATCAGAGCTTCATAAACAATGGGACCGCTCTCACTGCTCTACCGGATGTGTATGCAATAAACATGACCGATTCTGTCACCAGTTGTTGCACCTACTGGAATTTATCAAGAGTTGGCCCGATTAAATCCTTGTAAGTCCAGCGGCCCTAATGGAGTCTCACCCGCTGTACTAAAGGAGTGTGCTACCTTCCTGTCCACTGTACTGTGTGAACTGTTTAATAATTGTATTTCGCAACAACGCATACCAAACTACAGGAGAATAGCCTCAATCAGCCCAGTACCGAAGAAAGGCTCCTCAAAATTTCGTTCCGTTTCCTATACCTCAGTTGTTCTGAATGTGTTTGAGAGGCTCCCGATTGAAACCCTATCCACACAGTTCAATGTTAGTGACCCAAACCAGTTTGTATACACCCATTCACGCGGTACCCTGGATGACCTTGCTTATCTCTCTCACTTTTTTATCAAACCTTGATTAGAAAATCAAGGCTATCCTCATATATTTTCTAGACAACAGTGATGCCTTCAACGCGATAGGTAGGCAAATATTTGATAAATATCCGCTCTTTAGGCGGCGTTCAACCTCCTGCGGTTGAACTCCTGGCCAACTATTTCTTTAAACGTTAGCAGTTCACACACCACAAAGGTGGTATATCTTTACTGTCACCTTCCTCACAAGGCTTACTGCAAGGCGCTATTTTATCCCCTTTTCTCCTTTCCGCTTACATTTCCCCTATGCCTGTGAATACTTCTTCTCTTCTTGTTAAGCAGGTAGATGATATGTAATATTCGGACTGCCCTATCCGAACCCATCATAGCAAACCGTATTACAGGAATACACATCAGAAATATTTGAGTGGTCCCAACAAAAGAACCTCCGTATGAACCCCAAAAATATAATGAAGTACCTTTTTCTATTCTGAAAGGTCAAAAGTATGCTGAATTGTCAAACGCCAGCCAGCCTTTATCTATCTTCAGTGACCAGCTGGATCGACAACCGTCTGTCGAACACCTTTACGTTATTTTCAACCGTAATCTCAGCTGGTCTGCTCAAGTCAATTACGTTTTTCTGAAGGTCAGGAGGCTCACATTTTATGTGCTACGTCTTAAATCACTTTCTATCCCAAATTATAAGACATTTGGCTTTTGTTTGCGTTTCGCCCCACTGTCTTTGTAGGTCCACCGTTATCTTCCCCAGTCTTTTTAACAAGTCCCACAAACTCATTTCTCAATCCGTGGGGTAGTCTTATACCGCGGGAACATTTGTTACAGCATGTGGTAGGCCACACCTCCAAGCCCTGTAACACATTCTCCAAAAAGATTTCATCTCATTTTTCCCATCCCACCATATTCTGGTCTTAGGCAGTTCCTTTCTCATTCATCAATTCATTCCAGTCATAAACAGAACTAGGTACATACTGAGGCTTACAGAGGCTCTGCCGTATCTCGCCAGCTTTATCATAACCCATAAACTCAGTGCATGAAATCTACGCAAAGTGATAAACTAAACCAACCATAAACACCCGAGTATACCATTGGATTTTTGATGTTGCTGTGCGTTTCACTTCTTTTAATCGTTGGATTACATTTGAAATTTTTTTAATTGTTGACACGCTGTAGTTATATGGTTGCTGAATATCCACCCTTCGAGATGTTAAGGCTATTACTTGACTTGACTGAACTGAACTGGTAGAATCTAACCCACCTACGAACAATCAGTTCATAGTTCTGATTCATCAATGAGGTGGTTCTGAAAGAGCTGTCCAAAACATTTACCCCATATTGTGAATGAGGTTATTTGGGACGAATATATGGGAATAGGTCATCTACAACGTTTCATCTAAACTGTTGGTTCTTTGACTAATTTGAACAGTAGATAAACATTTTGTTGTCTATTTTGCTCCTCAAAGTGTACAAATTAATCGTTAATCCGAATGGTTCTCATCTGTTTTGTGATAGAGTTGGTTGCGTGGACTTCATTGTCCGAGTATCTAATGATACTTTTCCAATCAACTACACAATACTGCCTGAAAACAAAAACAAACAGTTGTGTCTCCTCCGATCATGTCTGCAGAGAAACGAGAATTGAACAGTAATCACCCCCATTCACTGCTGAGCAGAGACTCTCGGCCGGTTTCAGTTTCTTTTCATTGTTCTTTTTTAGCTTTCCAAATAAATTAGCCCCTGCATTGTGCTCAAATGCTTGCAATATGAGTAAATTGGCAACGGACGCACAGTTCCATTCAGTTCAGTTCACTTTGTACAACCTCTGGCCATGCACTTTCGTGGACTGGTTTTGGTTGCTGTCTTTTGGCTTCCCATTTGGATGCAGCAGTAGGAGGAGGACGGACGAACGCACGAAAATGTGTGGGATGCACGCACACGTCAAACAGTCAGGTGCTCTACCGGGATTGTTGGGGATCGAGAAAATTGTCATTGTAACTCGACAGGATCAGGAAAGTTGATTGGACCAACACAGTAGTTCGTCACTCGCTCTCTCACAAGGCAGACGTGTGATTAAGCCGTGTGCTGATGCGTGTGGATCAGTTGGGATAAGAACAAATGCCGTTTTTCAACCTCAAAAATTCAACTTACGATCCCTAAGCTTCAAATGTCAAATGACTCCCGTGCCTGTTTCATTAATGGAAATTTGTGAACCCCAAACTGACAAAATTTGCTACGCAAAGGGTAGCCAATTGTTTGTGTTTTTCATGGGAAATATTTAAGTGCGGAGAAAGAGTTGTTGTTCGCTTAACTGGCTAAAACAGTCTCAATAAATAATTTTTCGAATAGGGAATTCGTCGTTTATAGATTAAATGAAGCGTGAACTGAAAAGTTAGGAAGCACTGGACGGCTGATTTGACCTTGTAGGGTCTCATTAGCAGTGTACATCCATCGGCTCCACTGGGGATCGAACCCGGGACTACACACGCAGAACGCAAACCCGCTACCCACCCAGTTACTGGTTGACCCATTTTACATTTACCACGTATACGATATAACACAGCCCATTCGGATAGTAAAGAAATAAGTAAGTAGTAGAAAGCATGAAAATTTCAATTAGCAAAAATACTTGTCTCCGGAATGAATTAAAATCCATATTGTTGAAAACGCAAAACCATCGCTTTAGAAATTACTAGTCCACCCATAACCACAGATAACAAACGATACTCGTCACAACAAACGTGACTTTAAAACTTTTGATCCATAATTTTATACACATGTATAAACACATCCTGAAGAAACGCCTATATGGGCTACTGCAGACGACATTTTAATTTCTTGCTCATCCAGTAGAATTCAAGTTTCGAAATCGTCTAGGAATCCGACACACCAGATCATTTTAAACAATCACTGTGCTTTCATCAGTCATGCATCAATCAGATCCTCACCACGTCCACAAGCGTGTATGTGCGTGTGTGTGTGTGTGTGTGTGTGTGTGTGTGTGTGTGTGTACGCCCAGTCACGTCACATTTAAAATCAGTGGCGATTCAAACAACCATCGATCCATCACCGTCGTGTGATAGAACGAACGCACTTGATGAATGGCCGCTTCGTTACAGATTGGTGAAAACAAAATCAGTTCTCCCCGTGTTAATCTAGACAAATTGGTTAGGCATCTGCAAACACCAGTGAAAGAAAGGGTTTGCCAAATGCTAGCATTTGGTCGTAATTCCTCGTGAGATGAGTGATTCATGACGTCAACTACATCAGTGTATGTGTTACCCCAAACGATGATCTAGACATCTGTAGTGTGTTCGGAAGCGTGTATGAAGAAATTATGAACAATCACCGGCAACAATTTTACACGTTGTAACTAAATTTTCCGCTCTGGGAGGTTTTAAACTGCTTGAATTTGTGGCTTCTGATTTCTTTGCTCATCACTGCACTCTCCGTACACTTTTCGGTAATCACTTCTTGCCAGTCAGTATCAGTATATTGTAAGAACCACAAAAGAGAAAATAAATAACTACAATACCGTAAGTTCTCCAATTTATTCCGGTTGATGATTCGTTGTTCTTGTGCCCATGAGAGGGAGTTCAAAAAGACCATCAGAATTGGTTGTTCATCCACGCTTTTCCTTTTGTCCATTCGTTTCACCGTAGCCAACAGCTTAAACGGGAATTCGTTTCCCATGAAGAAATCCATCCGAATTGAGAACCCGAAAACTATTTCACAATCTACTTCGGATGGAATTAGCTGTAATGATTGACAGCAAGTGCTGTACCGCTGATTCGGTTTTCTTTGAAATAAGTGTGTACTTTTTGCGCAGCGGCTGGGACTCGCGTGAACCACGAACCTTCGCAGTTGGCATTAAATCCCCTTGTTCCTAGGTTACATGGCCGGATATTTTTCTCCTCACTGTTTGAGGAAAACTTCCTTCTTATGCGGATAACTCTGATCACCCTGGTACGGATTCATTTTGCTTCGTTTCACCTAGTTATGCTGTTCTACCACGAGAGATAACTCTACCCCGAGGGAGGGAGAGCAGCAATGATTACCAACCATCCAAGTCTTTGACCGCCACACTAGAACTCCTTATTTCGATCAATGGCCATTACTTTTAGGCGTGAAATCTATTTAACTACTGCTTATCGAATTTTCACACGATCGAATGGGATTAGTTCCCACTTTGACACTTTTTTGAATATTATTTAAATTCTGAACGGGGCCCCTCAGCGATACGGTCTCATGATTTTTCCGATCTGTTTTACCTCCTTACCGATTCTATTTTCGGTCAGCCGGGGTGAAACGGAACGGGGTTTGTATGCTGCGAGAGCAAATCGATAATTCTGTTGCTAAATATATTACGAAGATAAAAGATAAAAGACCTGCAACTCCCTGCAACGAAATTGTGCTATGTCTGAGTGACTATCAAACTATCAAATACATTCTACCTGTTTTTTTACTTTTACTTTTAGAGATTCCTTGTTCCCTAAGATTTCCTATCGAACTGGCTGTCTCCTTTCTTTCCTCAAGTAAGGCGCTATTTCGCTGAGTGGAGCAGGAACACTCTTTGTAAAAGAATAAGGCCACAGATACACTGTAATTGGCATTCTAAAGAACTTAAATCTAATTATATACCTAGACGATATAGATCTGTAGACTCAGCACCCTCTGATGTAAAATTGACTGAGAAACAGACATAGAACAACTATAGTACCTTACGAATTTCTCTGGCCATCGTGAGCTTCTTCGCTTAATCATTAAAACTCCGAAATCAGTCCAATGCATCGTTCTTGATTACTTTTCAATACATGAATCTGTTCGTATACCACCACTGCTTGATGAAATCCACTCTTACCCTTTAGGCAAACTGCCCTCATTACATAAGAGCAGTCAAAGCACTCAAACGGAATGATTTCTTAACCGGTAGCTAACCATTCCCTGTTGTTTTACGGTGCTGTGTTCCAATCACATCTCTTTTCTGCTTATACAAGTGACGTATCTTTAACTTCTTCCCAACATCGTATCGGGCCGTTTTACATCTCACAAACTAACTTCGTTGCAAATTCACTGTTCTTTCTTTCGGTCAGATGTGTGCAATGCCTCTTCGGTGTCTCTGTCTCCCGATCTATCCTGCCCAAATGAAGTGCATCATGTGCCTCGATACACGATGAAACTCATTAATAAACAGAACTAATAACTGACAGCAGTCTTAAATAACCTCGACACATTGTTTTGAAAATCAGGGCAGCTTATCTTTTTGCAGCGGTCTACAGACCCCAATCTTTCCGAGTTCCACGGAAAACTACATCTAAGTTTCACACATGCATCCAGTTCCCTTTAGGAATTTCTTAAGAGTGAGAACAAGCATCATCATCATCGTCATTGTGGGACAGGTTGAATTCCACTGTTTGCGTTATGCACTAAGCATGCTTGAAACTTTGAATTGTATTCAGTTCCGTCCGTTCGCCGAGTTTGGTCGTTTGTTGGCAAACTAATCATCACCACCCGAGGTGACATCTTCAGTGCTTGTGAAGTGGCCTTTCTATTGTTGTCACCTCAACAAAAAGTTCACCGTAGAACTTGAATCTGGTACATCTTTCCAATTCATGGACTTTCAAAACACGAGAAAGGAGGATGGATCTCTCATCAGGTCTGCGTTCCACAACCCAACTTGGACGGGACATTTTCGGAACTTCACAACGAGCACTAGTAAATGATCGATTTTCTCGGTCAGAGAGGATTTGTGTTGCAGAAAAACTGGAAAGTGATCATGCGCTGAGATCCTGGGCACTACGTGACAATAATTATCCCTGGATGTTTGTTCTCAAGTACAGCAATAGAACAGAAACCAGAGCTAAAACATAGGATGTATCAAAGGTAAACGTTCTCGTCACATTATTGTTTAGAGATGATCCGAATAAGAAACTTAGAAAACGTCGTTTAAAACAAGCTCTGTCAAAAACGTAGTACACCGTTTCGCTAATTATTCTCCATAAACGCCGGTGGATGAGTATTGGATTCAACTTCGATAAAACAGACTCTCAACTTATCTCCTCATGTGTTTATTTTTTTCAGTGCACTTACGGTGGCAAAAATATCGGAAGAAACAAGAGGTTATTGTCCACTAAGATCTCAGAATAAGTCCCCAAAAATTTAGCGCTGAATTGCTCACATATTTCTTCCTTCTCCACTTGCCATTCAATCTATTGGATTAAAAAATTTGTATAAATCTATATCAAGCATTCCAGGTGGTAAACCGGTAGAAGACTTAGCATTTGTTATCATATGCTAAGACTGTGACCGTTCGGTGCCAAAAAACAGACCCCTATGATCAGCTAGATTTTGTGGTAAGTTTGACCTTACCCTGGTACATCGATCCAGTTGTACAAAACCCTATGGAACAAGAAAAGTAACCACTCGTAAGTTTTCCCCTGAATAAAACTTTCACTGTGACTCTGTTTCCAATCGATAAGTATGTCATCTCACTCCTTCATTTTGGTAAATCCACGTGTGACTGTTGATCTTTGATTTCCGTATTGATGCTTTCCAAGTCCAGTGTTTTGAGTGTTTAAAAATTTATCATTCTTTCGATTGAACTTTCCCGTGAATTTCTCTACTTAACTGAAGAGGTGACTCGAAATAGTCGAACTCAATCTGTTCTGTGATGACGCTTGTTCTCGCCCTAATGATATATCTGAATTTGTCCACGAAGGTGTTCTTTAAGTTCCCCCATAATTTTTTTCTGTCTTTTAAAAAATGTCAGCTTTCTAACCATTATTACTTATTTACCAGGTGTATTTTTATATTTCGATTGACTATTTGATAGGGGAGTTCATTGCATAACTTGCATTTTTGCCAGAAATTGGTCTTTTGAGGCTGTGTTTCATTTTCACAGCCCTTATCTAATAGTCACTCTTTTTGGTTTCCATATTCTATGCACTTAGGAGCCTAACACATTGCATTCGGCATAAATGTCTAGAAAAATTCCATCCTCCTCGACCTTGTATTCTAGTGGGTGGCCCTTTCCAATTCGTTCTAAGATCCTCTCCCGGGGTTTTAAGCGCATTCGTTTGAATGCACTCCGACTGTTCATAGCGAGCCCGCTTTCGATCAGGTGACCGATAGCACAGCTATAGATGCATATCATCGTTTATGTGTAGAGATTACAGGGCACTGCGCAGAAACACGTATGCTTAATTGCCTGGCCGTGTGTTCAAGCAAGTATACACGAAGGGATAATGAATTCACCGTTTCGATTTTTGAAGTGACGTATCTTCTCTTCAGTTGGAACATTCTGGTCCGAATGGTGGCGTGAATGCAAATGCAGTTGCACTGTGAGAAAATCTCTAGAAGTTCGGAGTTTCAGATTTCCACTTATAAGTCCAATTACATTACAATCTCAAAAAGGAATGGCAACATATGCTTTCTTTGGACGAACGCTCAGGTTCTTCAATTCATTTGGATTGGACTTGGATACCGTTCAGACGTTTGGGGGGATAGCAGGTAAACCTAAGGCGGATCAAATGTGGTTTTTGATATTCAATTCATCGTTGCTGTCCGCTTCCTTTAACAGAGCGACTAGGCTCCGTTTACACTTAGACATACCTGACCAAATCTGTGTTGTTTTGTCGAAAGCGCTTTTCTGCATAGTCCCGTCTATTCACTTTCTATATCAACTATGTAATTCTTCGCTAATTCCAAATTGAAAAAGAACTATGTGTGTGTGTATGTGTGTGAAAGATGCTGGGAATCCCGCACGACCAGCTCATCATCCCGGTATCGCTGCAATAAGTCAACCAATCAGATTGTCTCGCTTAACTATCCAATCTTTAGTTTAACCAGTACGTTGTCTGTAGAGTTGCTTTATGTACGTAAACTGCACATTAAAGGTGCATTCAAGAATCACTGCCCGTAACTCGTTCGTCAGAACCCTGATTTGGATATCATTAAATGTTACAAAACCACTACGATAAAGAATGTTCTCACTCATGTGTTTTAGTTAAATTTTCCGAATTTAATATCACATTCCATCCAACATTACTGGTTGCTAATATGTTCTATTTAACATTATTTTGATCCTTTTTACTGATGGCACTTAATAGATATACCCTGTTACCAATCACTATTCTGTGGTGAAATTCATTTAACATTTCATCATTTTATTCATTCTGAATCACCCATTATATATTACTAGTCTTCTCTCACCTCATCTGTTCTTCTTGCTTGCCATCTGTCACTCATATGCAGCAATCAGCCAATAAGACATTTTCATTATTGTTGCATACGTTTGACTGCCTGATGCGGTAGTAACGATTGAACGTAACCGTTATTCCCTTGGTTGATGATAAAAGTGCATCTACCTTTGCACAGAATTATTGAATTCTGCCGCCGCAAACCAGCGACAAGTTTGACAACGTTTTGTTTCTTCTCATTTGCATAGTACAGTTGACGCTACTTTACTTCTGAGCCGTGTTCTTTCTTTAAGAAAAATCTGTAAATACTCATGTCCTGTTTCACTGGACGTATATTTTGTGGGTCCAAACATTGGAACTTAATTTTGAATACTCAAAATACTATTCCTGCTGAGTTGGATTCATGCACGCGGACAAGAAATAACATATCTTGTGATACGGGAATCACTTCATCATGACACACATCCAAATTGGACAGAATTGGCAAAAGCTGGATGAATATTAACAGCCTCGACGGTTAGAGCAAGTTAATGAAAGTGTATGCTGTCGCCAGAAGCCAGTCCATCAAACAAATCAGCATGTTTAAGGGTATTACTGTTAAATGAATGTGATAGAAATTTTTCGATGATTGACTAACAAAGAGTATGGGATAGCTATTTCGCCCCGTTTGGGACTTGCCATCGGCGTGTAACTTTGCCTGTCCCTGTCAAGACTCCAACTGCAAACCTTCGGGTTGAGAGTAGAAACTCTTAACCCTGAACTGCATGGCTGAAGGTCAATACCTCGGATAACATTTCCTAGTTCCTGTTAATAACCAAACGGGCAAATCCCAATACTGAACACCTATAGGACTACTTCCATACCTGAGTACTTCTGGTGCAGGAAGAAGATGAGTCACTGAAATGAACCGCCCTAATTTGGTGATTGCTCATGAACTATGAACTCTTTTGTTTTATTGAACACGATATCCTTGTATATTATGAATTTCCGCTTATTACAGTTCCATTCCACCTCTGAGTTCTGTCTTCTGATTTCGTTTCGAGTCCTAGTTATGGGTCGGACTATTACTGCGCGGAATACGATACGTATACGAAATACTAGTCCGAGTACAAACAACAACAGCTGACTGTAAATCTGTCGAAATGATTTACAAAGTCAACGGACAATTCATACATACAATACATACAATTCATTAAACACTGGGCCGGTCAACACTGGAGAAGTCGATAACAATATCGACCAATCACGTGTGATCCGCTGCGGATGACCTGCGTCTTGATTTGAATGTGCACCAGAATCAACTTGGTCATATATTCATTTTTCTCATTGACTACTGTGACATAGGAGTTGCGCAAATCAGTGATCTGTTCAGTCAAAAAGCAATGTAACCAACTCAGAGTTTATTTACCTAGTCAGTATCAACTTCTTTTCGTACTCGCTGTGAAACATAGAAGGTATTCTTTGTAACCAATTATCCGGTATCTGTATTCAAAAACGGAAATGAAGAGATCCAACAGTCCCTAGCGGAAGGAAATAATAACCATGGGTTGATTTCCAACTTTGTAACCACAGATACGGCAATAAAAAGAACTTATTATCCCAGCCTAAATCCAGACCTTCTGTTGCACGTTCACGAAAACAGCCATTGGGATGTATGCCTGATTACCGACTGAATACGAGACTGGGTCCTGTTGTAAAGATAGCTCGTAGTCCCCTTCAGCCCTAACCAGGACAGGAATCAAATATAACACTTGCTTGGGCATGTGCGAGTGTTGGAAACCGATCACGTATATCACGGGACGTAATCCGAGTCCCTTTAAAACAAATACTGGCGGACTTACGATGGATGGAGATTGTGTGATGGCCAACAAGATATGCACATTTTACATGTAGACAATAGCCTAACTTCCGAGGTTGGAAACGCACACGCACAGAGAGGCAGATCATATGCGATGCTACATGCCGTATGAAAAATCAAACAAACTCACCAGAAATTCACATTTTCAATTATAAGTGGATAGTTAGGAATTCGGTGTTCGGCTTGTGAGTGCTTAGCTGTTTTGCGACGGCCGTTCATATCGGTGGCGATGGCTATTGCAAATGCCGATTAGCTTCAGGACTGTGCGAAGTCTACTTATTCTTTTTATTGCAATTCTCACAGCACAATAGATGAACTCCTCAGTATCATTAGATTATGTTACGGAGGTCAAAAAGAAAAACCTTCCGAAATATTGATCACAAAGTAGTGGTTATTTGTTTGCACAAGAATGAAATAAATATCCATGGAGAATATTGTGCGCTGATTCTGAATGGGTGGGAGGTAAGTGCATTGAATTGAGGAAAATAAGGTTTTGCAATTACCTCATGAAAGGAGAGAAATCCGCTTTATATCAAGGCACAATGAGGGGAATGTTAACTTTGAATCTATCCATTTCTGTTAAAATAAATTACTTCGTAAAGCCTATTAGATTATTGTTTCCAATATCCTGAGTATAAATAATTTCATCGAGAGGTAGAAAAGGGAGTTGTAGACCACTTTTCACATTCTCGAGCCATTTTCTAAAATTTCCTCCAAAGAACAGGTAAATTATGCCGATCCTGATGGTGTTCACCTTGGGTGGGAAACATTGTATTCCGTAAAATAAGTGACTTGAGTACAAAATATTTCAACAAACTTTTGTTTCCTTTAATTTGCAGAAGATTAGAGAAATAATGGGTTATTTTCATATGTTCTAAAAAGTTTCAAAATATTCATAATCAGGAATTACGCCAGTTGAAAATGGGATCAAGTGCAAATGATTTTCAGTATTTTTTGTCAGCGTCGCCAGTTTGGTTGTAATTCGTCGATCCAAACACATAGCTTCGGTCTATAAATATTGTCATTATAAAAGTTTTCACATCCGCTGAGTTTTCACTAACAGCCATTGGTTTTATTGTGGCCCATCAACCTCGCACTGTTACCTCACAACAGCTTATGCGTTTTTATGTCATCAGTCACGTCATGCCACACTAACCAATACCGATGCAACAATGGTTACATCTTTCCCACCCATCCACCCCAATTAGAAATCAATTCGTTTCGAGACATGCAATCACTGATCTATCTCACCTCTTCTGGTCTCAAGTTCTAACAAAATGCTCTGTAGTTCTCTTTTCTATGCCTCGTCTGGTATAAACCTAAACAAACAACAAACGGCTTTTCGAACTGATCGCTTAATTTTCAGCATTCCCAAAATTTAATTGATCACATTCGTCCGCCAGTATGATTCATGGGAATAAAACCCTCTGCGGCTCTCTGCCTTGTTTATTATTCCATGAAAGACCTATTGACCTGACGTGTTAGAATTTACAAGATGAACAAACAATGCAACGGACCGGGTGCACGACAGTCCTGAATCGAATTGAGACTGTAGCTTTAAAATACCATACCTACTACTCGTGAGTAGTTAAAATGGACATCCTAAAACCTTGAGGACAGTCTTGATTTTCTTTTATCCACATTCCAAGCTCCCGTAGATCTCTGAGAGAGCAATTCATTACTTTGTATTTAAAAATATACGCCATAATGCGTTTAAAAATCCAGACGTTGGTTTGTTATTTTGGTTTTGCTGTTACCTACTAAAACCCATTGGTACGTTGCTGTCTCCAGCACTGGCCGACACCGGTGCCACCGTTATTAGTCATAATCTTAGTGACTGAATGAGATCACTATATGGTGCTACATGATTCACAAAGTAGAATTGCTTCTTTTTTAGAGTAGCAAGTTTGGATTAGCCCATTCGATTGGTAAGAGGTACCAGACACTCTTAGGTGTGGGTTTCACTCTTTGGGAAATCGTTAATTTCCCACAATTTCATACATTTACATGTGATGGAAATGTTTGTGATAACCGAAAAAGAGATTTGGACAGCTGTTTCGTCCTGTTTGGGACTCGTCAGCAGTGCGTACTTTGCTTCACTCAAACTCAGCAAGGGGCTCGTTCGACTGGTACTACCAAGGTCATAATTGTAACGATGGTCTTTGACCGGTGCCCTGTTAAATTTCGTCAATGTTGCATCAAGTAGAACTTTGCTTATTTTTCACCCATTCATATGGGGGATCGTCAGTACAACGGCGATTATCGATCAATCGAAAACGTAACACCTTACTCCACATCCTTTTTGTCATCCAAATTAATTACGATTTTGAATGGAGAAGCCAAAAACACAGGTTTGCACAATGCATCCTGGATCATTTCGCTGCATCTGCACACGTGCATACTGCAGTCTACGTGATCATTATAATATATGGTCAGTAAATAATAGAACCATAGGCGGAGAAAGATTGCGGTTAAAATAACTCACCAAACACATTTGTTACCGAGGTAGCGCCAGATTGATAAACCATTCATACTGTTTACACTGTTTGGGATGGTAATTTTGAATGGCTAGTGCCTCGGCGTATGTCCTAATCTTGGTGTTGTTTGTGTTGTAGAGGATTCTGAACGCGTCACGCGGCATGACACAGTGTTTCATTTCGACTAGGTATTGTGTGATCGACGAACTGAGTTTCCTACGCGTCATTGGTGATCTCATACTTCCGAAGTTTCCACTCAATGTTTTCTGAAGCCAGACCGGGATGTGATCGGTTACTCGGGAACGCACTTGGCTATATATTAATGATCACATAGACTGCAGTATGCACGTGTACAGATGCAGCAAAATGATCCAGGATACATTGTGCAAACCTGTTTTTGGCTTCCCTATTCAAATTTGTTATGGGGAAAACATGCATGGAAGTGCGATTATCATTCACCCGTTTGAACAGCTACGATAGCATGTCACAATTCATCGATCAACTGTATTTTGTTCCTATCAGTGGGATTAATTTTACGGACAAAAACATGGCTGTGGATCTGGAGACCATGTGTGATTCCTTTGTAGAAAGCATCCCTTAATAGACACAATCGGTAAAATCATCCTTCTTCGACCTCATTATCGGCTGACTCAATGCTAGTTTGAATCCAGTTTTTATGAAACCGTTGATCACTACGTGTGGCTGAAAAGACTTCCAAGCCTTATTTACCAGATGCACGGCTTTGAGAACATCCACTCTGGCTTTTATACACGATTCCTCATCGTCTACCAAAGATAAAACGCCTTTTGGTGAATAGTTCCGGGAACAATCTTTTGAAGAAATAAATGACACCTTGGTCGATTGGCTATCACTGAAAGAAATCTTGGAGGCAGTCATTTTGAGAATACTACAGTTTTGTTATGGCAAAGGGCACAGATCTTCCCTGAGAAACCATCTTTTAGTTAATATCGCAAAACCAACTTAAGAGCATCGCTGAAGTCATTTATGTGTTTTTCTAGTTGTAATTACAGGCCAGACTTTTTCCTTCTGTATCACGGATACATTGTAGAGTTTGAAATTTTCCAAAAATCAGCTGTGACTACTTCTCTCACACATATCAGCAGTGGCCTTATCTTTCAATTTCTTGGCCCCGAAAAACGTCTCTTTAGACTAAATGTTCTTCTTAAGAAATGCTTGTAATATAAAGCTGTTTCATTATCACTGAGAATATTAATCGAATATTCATGGATCACTTGTGATAACCCTGCTCAAAATTCGTCAAACTTTCACCGCAAATATAAAAGTAATAAACGCGAGCACTTGCTTGTCTCTTACTTTATAGGTTTGTATACCACATCTGCTTGATCAAGAATTAAACTGATCTTTAGAAGCCTTCAACTGAT
>UZAN01039370.1:300481-315625 GCA_900618425.1 Echinostoma caproni | reverse complement strand
AATACAATGGTAACTGGTGTAAACCTGGTAATTTGTTTGTAAGAGAAACAAGTTCGGAGGGTTTTCCATCACTCAGCCAAGTACAGAACTACGTCTGGTAGGAAAACGTGACACATGAGATGAATCAAAAGGAAGCAGAGGGAAAATGCAAGTGTCCGAAGTTGCCAACAAGTAAGTAAAAACCATCTGATAGTGAAAATAAAAACAAAACGCAAAAGCAGAGGAGCGAAAGCAGAGGAGCTCACTTGAGAGCACAAGGGACATGTGCATACACAACTCATGACTGGACATCTTTGACGAGAGAATTAGGGTTGGCAACGAACAACAACGAATACATAGTCAATACATTTTTAGAAAAGACACATCACTTGTGACTTGGAGTAGCAACACACATGGATGTAAGTTTTGATTCTACCAGATCTCTCATTCACAAAGAAGGCAAATGTTGAAATTACTGCTTGCGCTTGTTCTGAATACTGGTTGAATCCAAAATTCTAGCGAATAGAGCGTTAGTGCAGACCAATGATGATAGGAGGAGCGCAATTGCATACAATCTACCATCCGGCTCACCTGCGTTGTTTTGATCCACGCAAATTGAAAAGAGACTCGTTTGGGTCAATGAATTAGCACTGCTGATGAAACTCCCAAAGGTTCATATGGTTGTACAGACAAAAAATACCTTTTCTCCTTATGCATTTCATCAAAACAAGAAGATATGTGTGGGCAGAATTGATATTGGCCCCGGTAGTGATGATTCACACTTGATACCACTATGCCATAGCATGACCTTTCCACCCCCTCCCTCAACCACATTCAACACATCTTCGGATCAGTTCACCTCCATATTAATTTTGACCTCAACCGCTAACGAAACACAAATCACGCAACTCACTTGTCCAGCACCTTGTTCCAGTGATTTAATGCAACTCTTGTGTTTCTTCATATAAATGTTCGTTTACAGCTGAATGAGAGCACTCAAAATTGATGACCAATATCAATTCTGCCCACATATGTCTCCTTGTGCTGTACAGTGATTCCAAGTAGTTCATTTCGTATCTCATTTTATTTTTATCGATCACCTCTAAATACCCCGGACCCTATTGATATCAGTCATTTTTGGATTTCTCTTATTTTATTAAGATAACAAAGATCCTGTGAATCAAGAGTCTGATTTTAAAACCTAAATCCTAAACAATCGGTGTGTATTGTGAATGCGGTGACATCAAATAAATTTTCTTGATAATTCACCGAGGTCATTTGTGTCCAGCAGTAGCTTAATCACGAATGCATAATACCCTACACTTTTATAGCCATTTTTCGATAAAACTAATGTCTTCTTCTGATGAACTTTGAGGAACGCTTCGTTGGTTATTTTTCAATCCAATCGAGTAAACGTTTCAAATGGAAAAACAATCAATTTACTCTTTTCCGCATGAGAAGATGCAATTCCAAATTAACTCAAAAACAAAACGGAGTAACATTGGTTACTGATACAATTACAGTTCAACGAATAGCACTTTTATCTACCATGAAAATTTCCCAGCTAGGGAGTGCTCTCGAATGTCACACGATGAGGGTGTGGAAACACAAGTGAGCATGGCTTGTGAGTCTATCGCGTGACCGAGCACTCGAGGTTAAGCCCGGGGTAGAGAGGATAGAGAGCAATCTTATTGTGTGAACATCTGAAAAATGAGTGCTGTTACCTGTACGAAAAATTCGGTCATAAAAAATTGTACTAGACCACTGCGAATAATTCTATTGAATTTACTGAGAGACGCTTTTGCTTCTGCTTTTCAAGTGTCCTCTGTTTGATTTTGTGGTTAATAAAACTAAAAGTCCGTATGCACTTTTGTGAAGAATAGGATAGCACAAGGGACCTTCACATCAATTAATCCCACAGATTAAATTCAGAATTGACGGAGAACGCTGATTTCGAAAACATTTAGGATATTGGGATGCTATTTTTGGTACAAAATCGATTGAAAATGGCTTCTGATGCCCTTTCGAAACTATTACACTTGATCATCACCGACCGTATTAGTTATTTATGAAAATGATTTTAATTAGTTTGCGTTCACTTGTTCATCGAACAACAAGGACGATAACAGAAGGCAATCAAAGACTACTATTTAGTTAATGGAAAAGAAAGGTGAAAACAAAGAATGGAAAGCACTGAGACGGCTGCTGATAAGGATAAACCACCATGGTCTTTGTATCCTTGTTTCACCGTACACTGCAAGACTGGAATATTTTCGTATCTCCACTGCAACCCACTTTATCCGGATGGAACCTAAGGGAGAAGGTTTTACCAACTTCTCTCAGGTATATCAAAGATTCATATCAGAAGATCGGTTGTATGTAATGTAAAACACTTGCAGAAGAATGGCATAGATAAAAGCCATACAAAACTTGCGGGTAATAAGTCATTGGTCAATCCATTTCGTAAATCTCTAAGCCTTTGGTAGTAAATACTGGATATTTCTTGGTCGAACTCGGACAGTTTCGGTCAGAAGTATTGAAGGAGAGTACCAGAATATCATCATTCGTCTCTCTCTCAAATATGAGAACCCATATTCATGGATCAGAGAATTGGTAAAAGACGCCAAATGGTGCTTGTGAAATATTTAAGTTTAAAGAGTGTGATAGAGTTTTACTGTGTGGATTTATGTGAAGATTTAGCCCATCGTAAATCGAACTATGAAGCATGTATGAAGTGGGAACACTTGGAGGGTACTTCGTGAGATTAGAAACTTTGTTCTTAGGTGGTAAGACATTGATAAATCCCGATTTCTTAGAAAGAGCCAGAAGGGTTAGTGGATAGTTGGATACTGCTGAATACAATACGAACAACAGCAAAGAATTTTAACTGATAACAATCGAAATATATGGATCAGCTAAGTACTTGGGATCATTCTAGAAGTCCAGAGATATAACCAGTGGTAGTGAATTCAGTTTGTTACCAAAACATTTTAACTATTGATTTATTACATCAAAAAGGCATTCTATTCAGAAGTAAAATCTACAAATGGGTTGTTTACCCTCTGGTGCGGGTTTCCTATAGTGGAGTCGTTTTGGTCAAATTGGACTCTCAGAATTGCGGATATAGTTCAAAATCCGTGAATTGATGTTTTGAGCTACATTTTTCAACAATAGAGATATCGCTGCGTCTAAACTGATACAATATGACTGAAAACGGAACTATATATCATTGAATAGCACATCATTTTACAGACGAATACGACAGGGCCCAGTCATCCTGTTTACTAGTGCCATTCATTATTCACTAACGTATCACTTTGGGAGCAAAGTGAATACACTTTACAGTACATGGGACAGGATAAACTGAAAGTTGGCTTACCGTTGTCAAAGTCAAAACGTCATTAGCTTTTTCACACATCACACATTATGTTCACTATTCACAGAAGAGCTTACTGACAAATAGACGTGTGGCAATGGGAAGCACCTTGGTGCCTTTCCTCTCGGATCTATTGTTCACGAAGTTAGATAACCTTTGATCAGTTTACATTATTGGAAGACATATTGATGATCTACTCACCAGAGAAAAAGAATGATTGCAAGTAAATTACGCATTAGTCGCGAACAGTTTACACAAGAATACAAATTTCTCACCCGAAGAATCAGACGATGATTGCATCATATTTTTTGACATTAAAATGATCAAGAGGCAAGACGGAACGCATCGTTAGACTGCACATCACAAGAACAAATGGACGGGTTAATACTTACGCTTTTGCAATTTCGTACCAGTCAACTACAAGCGTGCTATATTAAAATTACTCTTCCATCGAACCCACCGTATTGGCACTGGTGATGCCTTCAAAGCTGATTTAGACCTACTCCCTTCAATTCTTGTCGAGAACGGTTACCCTGGCAGTTTTGTTAGGAATTTCTTTCTTTCACCTTCCCTTCAAAGCTTACGATGTCAATCTGATTTTCCGAGACTGATAAATAATATTGGTTGATTGAAACTAATCATTCTTCAGACATCACATTCGCTCACAATCCTCAGCTGTTCTAGTCAACCATATACTAGGACGCAATATAGACTTGAGTTGCGCCCTTCGCTCATCCAGTAGTGCATATTCACTGTTTTGTCCGCGATCTGAACTCCGGACCCATTGCATGGAACGTGCCTGCTACCGCTAAACTAACCAACTCAAGCCAGAGCCGAAAATAATTGCCAATTCATTTTTGTAGTCGATTAGCCCGTAAATGGTTGCCTTGATTCAGTGGGAAACTTTCGAGTACAGTTTACACATATTCAACTGTGCCTCCTTTTGTTGCTGTTGGACCAAACTTAACTGACCAACTTCCTCTGAAGACGAAATGAATTGGCAATTCTGTTCAACCCTGGCAAGGGTTATTTGATAAGATGGTAACACAAACCTTTCAAGCGATGGTTGGATATGCACTACTGGATGAGCTCTAATCAGGGCGAAATTCGAGTCTTGTGCTTCTGAGTGTATGGTTGACTAGAAGAGCTGAAGATTGTGCGCGAAGGTGGTCTAAAGGATGATCAGTTCCAATTAATCGACATTAGTTATCCCATACCAATACCAACAAGTAACTGTAAGTTAAATGCGACTGAAAATTGTGGGAAACGCACTCATAATGCTGCCAACCCAATCGTCATGTACATAGTCACAGTCATCTCTGGTATGCGCATAAAACAACTCCTGCTACTGTTCTCCAAATCACACGTCACTTGCCAGTTTGAATGTGGATACGGAGCATCTCGCATCGGCAGAACAGATAGGCAGTTGCGCACATGGATCCAGGAGCACACGGCGTTTGGGTTAGAAGTCCATTTTTGCGAATCACATGATCAAGGGTCATTCTTCAATTTGATCCCTCAAATCTACTCACGCGCATCACCCATTCCTAACACACTCAATAATAGTACACTATTACAAATCGCCTCCTTACCCAAGGACAGGGAACACACAAGCAGCCTGCGCCATCTATATATCTACATAGCTCGAAATCTGTTGATGACGCATCATACTTCGGACCCAAGTAGCGGATTTAGAAGGCTTTATGCCTACCACAACCCCAAGTGAAGTTGCGGAGTCGGATGCAATCAGAAAATGAAAAACTGGTCATTGTGTGCCAAAGGAAATGTCAGTCACTGAAATGCTATGAAAAGATTTGTGACTATAGACAAAGAGCACTGGACAGCTGTTTCGTTCTGTTTGGGAATGGTTACCAGTGCGTACTTTTCGCGTGCCTGCTTCGACTCGAGCCGCGAACCTTCGGATGGGGGCTTCAAACCCTTACACGTGAGCCACACCCTGAGTGAATGCCTCAATCAATTTTGACCGTGAATGTTTGACGTGTACCCTGTGGTTTTTCAGAGGCACCAAACAGGGACACAAAAATTACGCACTGCTGACGAATCCCAAACACGGCGAAACACCTGTCCAGTGCTCTGTGTCATTCATCAAAATGTGTTCATCGCATTTAAATGCTTTCAACTGACGGGGGATTAATGATCTCCCAAGGCGTGGAACTCACACCAAAGATCATCAACAGCGCCTGGCGCCTGTGAAAAACCAAACGAGCTAACACAATAGTTCACCATCTAAGCTGTCAGTCACACTGCCTTGGTGGTGGTAACGGTGTGATGGATGATTCAACACTGTCGTATTGGTGTGTGAGCTGGTATACTGATCTGCGATAAAAAAACTGCAGTTTTCTGCCATATTGTATCAATTGAGATTCAGCGAAATCTGCCTTGGTAAAAATCGTGCAAACTGGCTTTACTGTGTTCTTTCTTAAAGTTTATCTCGGAAAATACTTGTTTCAATATTGGTATTTTTGGCACATTCTGAAGAAAGGCTTCTTGTGCGCCTTGAAAAACGAAAATCAAGGTTTCGTGTATTTGTGAGACAATTAACATAAAATATGCGGGAAGGAAAGAAAACCAGTTTCAGATTTGTTACTATTGGACGCATTTGAAGCTCTCTGCATTTGTTTCCTCATTGTCTAAGGTCTTTAACAGGCTTATCCGGAATCCAAAGCTGGGGAGGAGAAAGTAATGGTGTGAAACTTGGTCCCTAGTTACCATTTGAACTTGGTGATTAGTGCGTCGGCAGTACAGATCCCTGCGTTCACGTTTGCTATTGGTGGATTCACTTGATACACATTTTTGTAGACTACTGATTAACCCTAATAGAATTGTATAGAGCCTCCAGACTTTTCTTGCCTTAACTGGACAATAAAGAAGAGTTGATAGGCAACACTGCAAAATAATCCGTGAGCTAATTACTACATTGTAATCAATTAATGGTTCGAAGCCGTGAGGGTATTACAAGGATAGAAACTGAGAGGTGATTGAAGGAGCTAACTCCAATGGAATAGAAACTGGGACAAGACTGGTTTCAAATTGTGTCCTTTTAGTTTGTGCCGAGCGATTAGTAATTTGGGTTCTTATTATAATTTCGAAATGAAAACATCACGGTCATATAACACGGTTTTCAAAACAATCCGGGAAGTATTCTATGGGCGCACGCTTTTGTGAATAGATTTCCATTACAGACCAATCCCGATCGGTGTGTATCGGAATGCCATACAAATTCGTTTGCTTAGGAGAATTGTTAAAATAAGTGCACTGCAGTGAAAAAATGCCAACGATGGGCATGACAGCGCATTTCCCATCCTGAAGCGGACAGATATGCCAATGATGATCATGACGATAAACTTTCACCAGAAGAAGGATGTGATGGAAAGTAATGTTTGAATTGATTGTCTGTTTTACTGCATGAATTGTGTTTTTATGATTGGTCCGTATAAAACTTTAATTTTGCCCACCGAACAATCTAATTGGTTCAGAGTTACATATAAACGCCTTTGATTCCCTTCCTAAATGTGATTCGGGTTCAGTGGACTAGAGAAGATATATTGAGAGCGTTTTCTGAAGAACTGACTTTTGACAAGAATGATCTCTGATAGAACCATAAAACGAAAGAAAACTGTACTAAACGTCTTAATGCATGATTTACCCAAAATCTAATTTTTTTGTGTTGAATTGTATAATTGAGGCACAAAGGTACCATAACAAGATCGTAGCCACCTATAGACACGGGTTCAACAAGGAAGGACGCGTGTTGTTCTGTAGTGGCGACGTCTGCAGTTATTTGAACAACTTTGCAAGAGACCATTGATTGAACTCAGGAAACTAAAGCTTGCCCTAAAGCCCTTCCCGGCCCGCTGACGCCGTGGCGTAGCTGTAGACCTGAATTTTAACAATGAAGGCTGGAATAATTGGGACGCGCTGATAAGAAATGAACGGTGCTTGAAAATTGAATCTTTATTGTATCCAAGTCTGCACTGAAATGATCTCGGATTACCCTGCGTTGTAGGTTACGATCAGAGATATCCCAAAAGCCGACTTCAACTCACACAAGATTTAGTTGCTTTAAAGTAAAAGTTAGAGACTTAAAAAATCATTCATTACTGTTTTTTCTTCCAAATGTGGCACGAAGTTTTCCAAAATAGTGTTCCTTTTTCCGTATAATATATTCTTTTGATTAGATGGGTGTTTTCTTTTGTGAAAGCAAAGCGAGGGTGTCTAAGCAGCAAAGGTCACGAGATTATCACCTAAGATGTGTGTTCAAATCCCACTACCACCACCACCACCACCATCACCACCACTACCACCATCACCAATACATGTGTTAGTTGCACCGTAAACGTAACAGCATGATGTCTGCTGGGTCTGCGTTGATCCACACAGAAGAGAAACATTTACGCATCAAGTCTAAGCGAGAAGATTGAATGCACCGTAGAATAGCGGGCCGGCGGTTTAGGCTGTGCTGAAATTAGTAACGTGCCAAAAAAGGTTAGAAACAGAAGTATTGTCCCAGAGTTGGAGAACCACTCAATGCAACCGACACCTGCTCATAACACGGAGACAATAATAGCAACAAACGATGCGAACTCAATTCCAGGCTCTGAGAGTCAAGCTGAGTCCAAAGTATTTACGTGGCAAATACATCATACGTCAAAAAACACAAGCAGACTATTGATCACGCCGCCCTGATGGTTATCTGCACTAATGTACCAGAGACGACAGCAACTTCACTGAGGGAGAGACAAGTGGAAGAGCTTGCCCACTGGACTGCATTATGCACTCAAATGAACATTGACGTCCACCCAATGAGGATCGTACGCCTCTTTCGTCAACCGTCCTCACCTCAGGCCGGGAAACCGGGCCTACTTCGCGTAACTTTAAAGGATGAGAAAAAAGTCGAGAAAGTTCTTCTTTCTAGTCACCTTCTTGGCAAAGTTTAAAGTCGTATAAGAATACTTCCTGATCGATTGTGGACCGAACGTGTGCACCATCGTACGAACGCAGTAGATGTACGCGAGTCGGAAAATAAACGAGTTGTATTGATTCACAGAGTCCCGAAATTAAACGATCCAGACGAATCCACATATCAACAAAACGATTGTAAATAGTGGAGGTTTATTCAAGAGTTGATGGGATGCCATAATATTTTCCTCTACTTCTTCGGGAGCTCACAGCAGCAGAGTCGATTCCCCTAAAAACTACTGCCAGTCGACCGCAGAGTGGTTAGCGTAAACAACGATTCAAAACCCAGCGGATTCCTAAATAGATGCTCCCTAGCTTGTTTTTACACAAGCGCACAAGGCTTCCTTAGAAAACGCCCGTGAGGTTCAAATGCGCTTACAAACTGGTCAGTGGGATCTTGTTGCCAATACCGAAACTTGATTGACTGCCGATATTCCCGATTCGGAATTGCTGCTGGGGTGTGACTCTTCTACACGAGGTGGCGGCGTGCTGCTATATTTCCGCAGCAATCTTCAATGTGAACCACTCGATCTCTTCAATACAGCCCCCGACACACTTTGGTGCACAATGAGGCTGTCCAAAGATAGCAATTGTTTGGTCGGTGTAGTCTACCGTCCTTCTGCAGCATCAGACTTAGCTAACTAGGCACCCTGGCAGACTATGACAAACGCTGTCTCAGTTAAGTGCACTCATTTTTATCATAATGGGGGAAGTCAATTGTCCCAATTTCATAAAACGCCAGAACTGTCACCACCGTTTCGAGCGAAAATTATCACATTGTATAGACTCAAATCCGATGTATAATAACGAAGAATTCCACCTGCTTTGGAACAGGCCACCATCATCATCAACATTGGACTTGGTATTGACAAGCGAGGAGCTTATGGTCGAATCGGTCGAAATAACGTCTCCATTAGGACGAAGCGACCAAGCAGTTCTGCTTTTCGATTACATTTATCATGCCTCAATAGAAATATGCCTGAAAACCAACACAGGCACAGTAAATGACCACAATGAATTGCTGAACCTTGCTACTGTCAAACGATCGACACAACCAGAAAGTAGCTAGGTCCACTGGAGTCCTGGAAAGGATTCATTGAGACACTAACATAACTCATAACGGTCGCCACAAAAAACATGCCTGTCGGTGCGCTGCCTACACGATTATCACCTATCCGTAGTCGAACCAGGAAATGGATGTCACAGAGGAATTTCTCTCGGCAAGAGTTCAGAATATGTCCACCTGCCGACACTTGGGATAACTATATCTTGTTGAGAAACCTTTGCGTAAAATTAGTGCGAGAGGATAAACGAAGGTTTCAATAAACTCTGGCACAAATTTATTGCCAATCCAAAGCTACTGTATAGGCTTATCAATGCCACAAGAAAAGTGAAATATGGAATACCGGCACTAAGGCATACAGGACGTGTTTCCACTACTATTGCTGAAGCAGCTGAATTCCTAAAAGTCCAGGTCTACGAAGTGTCACTGCAGGTAACAAAGGCGAATTACAGATTCCACATCTTCTATCAAGTGTCTCATACCCCCAACTGATCACCCTCACGTTCAAATCTGAAATGTTTAAAACCAAACTATTGGCGCTGAGCCGGAATTCATCCCCAGGGGAAGACGACATCCGGTCACAGACCCTGACGTTCGTGGCAAATTACAGTGCCCATTTATACCGAAGAATATTCGACAAGATGAAGAGCCCTCAATCCTGGAAACACGGTATCATTTCGTCTATTTACAATAGTGGCTGCAGAAGTGATCCTGCGAACTACCGTCCAGTTACACTTCTCCCTGTTCTGTCGAAAGTAATGGAATCGATTGTTGCTGATTTTCTTATGGATCATTTCGAGAAGCATAACATTCTTTCGCCGGCCCAACACGGGTTTCAAAGGGAACGCTTGTGCACCACAAACCTGCTGCTTGCACGAGATTAATGCACGAAATCAATCGACGCAAGAGAAGCAGTAAATGTAGTCTACTTAGACATTCCAAAGCTTTTGTCATGGTTAATCACTATGTACTGCTTCGAAAGCTCTATAATTACGGTGTCCAAGGACTGCTACTGGGCTGGATTGAGGAATTTCTTTGACAACGTACCGTATCGGTTCAAGTTAGTGGTTATTTAGTTAGGGGACCGATTGAGGCTGTCTTTGGAATTCCACGAGGATTCGTACTCGGCCCGTACCTTTTCTTAGCATTCATAAACGACCCACCAGCTATCCTTGGAGAAAAAGCATTGTTATTATTGTTTTTATTATATTAATAATAATACTAATTAATAATAATAATATTATTTTTATTATTCGCTGATGACGTCAAAACATGGACAGTAAAATATCCTGAAGACTATGAAACCTTGCAGGAAACTCTCGACGCAGTTTCTCGATGGTCTATCATTAATGACATCAAATTCAACGATGAAAAATACAAGGTTGTATCGCTGCTCCACAAGGGTCGCTTTCCATACTTACTTGGAACTCAGTCATTGAAAAGGACCTGGCAGTTATCGTTCGTGAGGATCTAGGATGTTCCACACATTGCGAAAGAGCGTCATCATAAACTATAAAACACGTTGGATTGCTAAAACGTATTTTTGGATCATTCGAAACAGACCTATTGCCCCATTTATTATCAGCATACATTAGACCACACACCAAGTATGCTATACCGGCTTGGAATTCATGGCCGATTCGCGACCAAAACGCACTTGAACCGCCGCAGAGAACAGCAACCAAAATGGTCAAAGGGTTGCAATCTAAGGCCTACGGTGAAAGACTGCGAAACCTCGGACTCTACTCGTCTGAATGCCGTCGAATACGGGGAGACATGATCCTAGTTTATCAAATACTACAATAACCAAACCTCCCGTGTAGTACTCTAGTGACGCTATCCAGGAATGGTCGCCTCCGAGGACATCCGCTCAAACTTCTGCACCAAAAGAGCCGGCTCGACTGCAGGCGTCTTTCTTTCAGCCTCAGAGTTTGTAACACTTGGAACTCCCTTCCACCTCAAGTTGTTGATGCACCAAACGTCGATTCATTCAAGTTGCGACTGGATGAAGCATTGAACCACATAACGTTTCAGTAACCGTGAGTGAATGTCAGAATTTGCTATTCCTTTGTACTTCCAACCGAACCCAGTGTGTGCAGACCCTAAGGGATTAAATAAGCATCAGCTTTATAATTTACCCAAAATGAAAATTTGAATTTGAATTTCAAAAAAATTGAAATTGTGACATACAGACATAAATGACGGTTGCTATTTTGAAAAAAATAAACAAGAAAGAATGGAAAGGACAACACGATAGGAAATCAGTTTCAAAACGGTGGATAATTATCATGTGTCAAGCGTTGCGCGATCGCTGAACGATTTAAGAGTCGGTATGTTTTATTATACTTACTTTTAAATGACCACTATAACAAATGATCAACTCAAACTAACGCTTAACATCGTGCTAGAACATTGCATCATGTGCTGTATGCGTAAGTTTGGTTATATGAAAATCTACACAGTAGTAGTTTAAATTTACGGCATTGTCATTTTCACTGTTTACTAAAACATTTGCAAACCTTTTTTGGACTAGAGTGACTAGCATTCCATTTCATTCAAGCAGTTCACACAGTGATAAATCTATCACCAGTAGACGGATGGCTTGGTATACTGTTGAACAAAAGAAACCCAGGATGAATGCCTAGCTCACATGTNACTGTTCGGACAGGTATGCGTTCCGCCTCACTTCACGTAAACTTGTCGTGCAGTCCAAACGCGCCCGATACTGTACACATCTGGTCACGGTTACGCATTGCCACATTTGTTAAATGCCCGTGGGTCCCTTTGTGTGTGTGTGTGTGTTTACATTTGTGTGCAAATGTTATCATCGAGAAAAAGCTCTATGCGCCCAACCATGACTGGTCTGAGATCCGTAGCGGTTTTTCAAAATAAACACATACTTAACTTGAAAACAATAAAACTGGTGCGGGAACGTAGAAGTGTGAATGCGATTTCTGTTTTGTGATGAATGGTTGTACAATTGAAAATTATATTTTAGAGAATTCCTTTTGTTATTTTCACTGACAAAGGAGCCCCATTGTTTTATATGATGAATGAATTTTCACGGTTTATTTCACCATACGATGTGTGGACATCTGTACGTGTGTGCGCACGGAATTTAACTTTTTCGTGTCTTTTTCAGCGAACCTACCTACTAGCAAATAGTCAGTCCAAAGTGAGACGTATAGGCTCCCCTTAGGTGGGTGGTGATGTTCAGCAGTTTCACCTTTTTCTTCACTAGTGAATAGAAAACGACAGGAAACTATTTCATTGTTTGAGCGCACAATTCAATAGTCAGACAACCTGGGTTATTATTTCGTCAAAAATGTCCAGAAACCTTTCCCCGTGTTTGTTTCCGTCCCTGATGCTTATTAGAAAATAAATTTTAGCCATTGAAACTGTTATTATTCTGAAGATGCGTGAGAATGCAAATGAGATCATTGGATGCTATAACATTCCTAACACGTATTGGGCAATGCCAGCAAATATTGAATCCGACTGTTAGTATTCTATTAAACAAAAGCTTCAAGGTGATCGCATTTTTGCGGTACAATCTTATATAAATGAACTAATCTCCGATACGATAAGCTTTGTCGTTTGTATTTTGGCTATAAGATTATTCCAGATATGAATAATCGTTGTTTATGTGACTGTTTGGAAATAGCTATAAGTCACAATACAAAGTAGTTTGACTTTGGCAATCGACTGGTTTATCAGCTAACTCACAAGTTATTCTTTTATACGCTTTAGGAAGAAAGAAAAGGTAAACACCTTCATCACGTGATCTCACCGTTTAGTAAAGAGAAAGAGCAACATAGTCCTTTGACCGTAGAGGAACAGACTACTTCAAGCACTTCTAATACAAGCATCGCTGGACAGAGGCGAACCTAAATTTCACCACAGGTAGGTGACGCTCACAGGATTAGAGTCTTACGCATAAGGGAAATCTTTTACCACCCTCATTAACAACAACATGAAGTAGATGAGCAATCCTAGCGGAATTTGAAGCCTAACCTTCCGGCCGATGTTAAATTGACCGTAACCATCTGGTTATTGCTGCATATAGTTAAACAAATAAATCTGTAATCCAAGGAATGCCCCAACTACGTGAATGACAGATGTGGTCACTGCATCATTTACCACCCGAATCCTAGTTTTTTATATTAACAGTTATTATTTACTTCGACAGATTAGATACACAATGCTATGTCACAATTACTTTCCTTACTGATGATAAAGCTATTTTTTTACCTATTTCCCCAAGGTTCAGAGACTGCTGGTATGCATTTTTGAACTGGTTATCCTGAGTGAGTGAGAAACAAGCATCGGTTCACGAAATTTCCGTGTGCAAACCTAGCCTAAGATTGTCTAAAGGCATACATTGACACACACATGCAGACAATGAGTATGGGCAAACGTCACATAGGATGTGTTTTCAATCTAGTGTCGTCTGATGTGAGTTATGTTCCAATGCACCTCTGTCTATCAAGAATGCCTACAATTGCTTTCATCAAGAAACAAATCTCCTGGATGGAATGATGAAAATATTCCTAAAATTGAGTAGATTTGGATTTTGCTTCACAAAACATGAGATCTCTGAACAAGTTACCGTTGCAAAATAGGTCCCTCCAGGCGAGTCCGAACTCACGCAAATTCACAGAAACACCCCTCTCTCTCCATTCTCTCAAAATTCCGTCAGTCCATTATTACCTAACCCTAATGTCGGGGTAGGCTCTTGGGATGTGAGTGACCTGAAAAAAATGTTTGCTATTCAACGTTGGATTAAATTGGAAATACCCTTCGTGAATAAGGGTGTGGATGCACACAGTGGTCAAACGGAAGGACGTTTTTTTATTCTTGTGCACCTAGCACTCATCAAATGGTACCCTCAGATGGGATTTTTGAATAGCTTGTTGTTTTTAAAGTTGCTGCTTGGAAAAATGACAGCCTGTTGGAGGCAGTGGTGACAGCGTGTTGCAGGATGAATAGAAAGTTGTTGGTGTGCGCGACGTAAGTTGAGGCATGTGCAGACTCAGATGATTGGTGGATGGTGGTGGTGTGCACATAGGCTATAGGTGTGCCTGTGAATGCCGAAAAATCATGAACACGCATTGTAGAAAACGGCACACATCAAATAGGGAGCGATAATTGAAGATGAGAGAGAATAATGTGTTATATTCCTTTTTCCGTCTTTCTGGCCTGGCATCCCGAGAGGGAACAGTCACGCATGTATGAATTTGTCCTCAGTATGATTGTAGTGTGTAATGCATTGCTGCATATACTGAGAACGGAGTGTTCGGGGTCATTGAATTCAGAAACTGGTTGTGCCTGACAGAAGTGCATTATACATGTCCCAATAGTTTCAGAGAAAAATGGAACGAATGTGTCCAGACCATCTCCGTGTGCTGAGGGGGGGGCGGAAGGAGGGAGACAAATAAACAAAGAAAAAATCTCGCTAATAGGGCCTATTGGGTAAAACAACTCAAGAGAACAGTTGCTGTTCACCAGTGATCAGTTCATGGTTTCTAATCAAACCTCCGATTATTTGGATTACATTTCCAGACAAGCAATTTTGTTTTCCAAGCCGTTCAAACTCATATGTGAAGAATAAACCTGCCAGGATTGGTAGCTATGTCATGTTTACCAGGTGTATCAATTTTAATGGTTGAGTGTTGTTGAAAATATGTGAGTACATATGTAGATGAATCGGGGTAAGATATCTAATCGTAGATCGAGAGCAGAAATC
>UZAN01039370.1:289816-299825 GCA_900618425.1 Echinostoma caproni | reverse complement strand
GGGCGAACATATAGTAGAGATATCATTAACTCAGACTGTTATGAGAACACCATTATGTTTGATGCGATAAAGGAGAGCCCGGTAACTATATCTCAGATAATTAACTTGGGCCTTCAAGTTTTGTGGTTTAGGCGCAGGGGTGACAGTACCACTGAATCACATTAAATTACATAGCGTATATATTGTTCGATTAACCAAACAGACAGCTATAGTGTCATATGAAGTTTAAATCTGAGGAGCAGTACATTCAAAAACCAAGTCGATTGTCTGCTTCTTAGTTCTTTGCAAATTAATTAGACGTGTATTTGTTGAGGCAAACGTATTTAGCGATTCCCCCTGTTTTTATTTAAGTTAACCTGTTCAAAATACGTTTCATAAAACGAGAGTATTAAAGAGGACTCACAGTTCCACCTTTTGATTGTGCTCTAACATATCCATGTTTGAACGTGTCACATTTGACTCCAAATGGGGAATCTACTGGTACCCCATTCTTTATCAACAGATTAGTGTGCTGCACAGAAACCGAACGGTATATATACCTCACAATTTACGCGTTTGTGGCCATCCCCGGGGTAGATGGAACTATGGGCCAAATGCGTCGTAGTCAATCAGAAAATTCCAGTTAATTCAAAATTTGTGAAATGTTCCCCTTATTGGAGGAGAACACCGATTCATAGGACTCTTCTTACTGCCAACCACGTAAACGAAATGAAAAATATTCATTACACCATTTGCAGTGATCGCTGTCCCTTCAGAAAAAAGGGATGTCGTCCAGCCGTTGTGCAAAAAAACAGAATGCTAAATTACTCATCGATAAGTTAGAACAGCGGGAGGTTTCAGCTTTATGAACTTTATACAGACCATAGTGCCTCCGAGAATCGTTGTTGTTCCTGTCCTTCATATTCTTTATAATAGGTTTCTCTAAAGATTTCTCATTTTTCCTCGAATCACACTTTCCAACACGATAGTTTGCAAATCGGCAATATATATTAATATAGCTTATAAAAGTTAACCTACACGAAACGAGGAACACACTATGAGAGGAAATCTTGGGAATACTCCTGTTGATCGCAAATTCAAAGGAAAAAATTGAGACGATCAGTTACGGTGCAACTAGATTGGAAAAGGGAGTTAGGGACGAGTGGTTTAAGTAAATCAAAGTATCAATCGCTTTGGGACGTACCGGGCCACTTCTTAGGGTAAGACATCAATACAGTCTCCAATATTGGTAGTGGACAAAGATCACAATGACCCACAAGAATGGCTCGATTGATTTGAGGTTGTGACCAGCATAGAATTAGTATTAACCTTTCCGACCAGAACGACTCTTTTGGTTCTTTTACTTGTATGTATATGCACATATATCTGCCGTAGATTAGTTTACACTGTAGTTCAATGTGACTTTTGGTGACGGAACAAATCATACTGAGTTGAGCACTGCTCAGAAATATTCGGTAATCTCGAGGGTCGAGAAGAAAACCCCAGTCCAGCTAACTGAATTCGGTGAAATATTCCGTATCTGATTGCAATGTTTCTGACGTGTATCTCCATCTCTTATTTTCCTTCGGAAAATAATTAATGAACTAGTGATAAAAATTGGAACAAAGTACGGCTAAGACTAGAAAGATTATGCATATAGCTACACAGTTGGGTTGGAAAACTGCCACACGGTTCCTTTGTGTTCACTGACCAGCTGAAATAGTTTGTATGGTTTAAATTTGCGCACGATTTTGCATTGTTGTGCACGTAATGCTTACATTTCATTTCCAATGTAATTTACCCACAACTTATTGACTAAATGTTATATCTTCCTTACATGATGAGACTGTTGAATAACATTCATCCATATATAATCGCATGACAACTTAATGCATTTGACTGAGGACAAACCCGGTGGCAACGTAAACCGTTCCAATAACGTTAGAGAGAAACAGTTCGCTTGATTGCAGCTGCGGATGAATTGGACCCCCGAATCGTGTGCTCAGATGTGCTCGATTCAGGTGTTCTATCCATTCTGAGCTCACAAACTTAACCGTACACAAACACAGACACACGTTGGCATACACACACATCTACATACTGAATATAATCGATCGCTTGAAACTGAGTCACATGGTGCACGTGACTTAACGGAAATCCGCAGCCGCATAGAACGGATAATGTGATGCACACGCATAGCTGCAGTGAGGCATGCACATTATTGGTGGTCTTCCAATGTGTTACGTTTTACTTACCCCACATAAGTTGTAGCAGAGTAATTGGGAAATAATCAGAAAACATTTTCACTTATATTCGTGTTTGAATGCGTGTATTGAGATGCTCCTCATTATTATTGTTATTCAAAACCGTTCAACTGTATGCTTTTACCTTAAAAAGATTTATTATTATTGCGTATGATGTGAGGAACTATGCTCCACATAAGATACAGTTCATTTTGTTCAAAAATAGGATAATCTTCTCTGTAAGATTCTAATTTTAGTGTTTCTTTGCTACGTCCATAAATTTATTAACGTTTACAATTGTCATTCCAACTAGAGTTTATAAAAGGTGGTCACGTCCTCTTTTGTTTCAACTACGCTCATATAAAATAATGCTTTTTCGCAAACGTTTCAAGCTTGTTGGAAACAGCAAGTGTCTTAAAATGAACTTTTATCTGTTTCGTCTATAATGCCGGTTCCGTACGACAATTTGGTCAGGATTGATAGAATAAATTTGTCTATTTTCTTCGTAATCATCGTTGCAAATTATATATTTTATGAAACTAATTGAAATGAAAAGGATAAAAGTTATCCGGAATAGCTTGCGCAGGAGCTAAAATCTTCCTGGTCCCATAAATAACGTAACAATCACATCAAAGTTGGATAAAAACATACGTTTACGGTACCTCTAAGATGAACGTAAATCATGTTCTTATAACAATAACTTAGCAACGAACTCAGAAAAAATAGACTCTTGATAATGCACTCACTTTTCTGTTGTCATCCAGGATAAATACTTCAGTAGCAGTCTCCTCAAGATTCCTCCGATCAATGCGGCTTGGTGCATGTTGCCTGATAATTATATGCTTGGTGATTGTGTCAACTGGTCTTACTTTAATTAAACTGTGAGTGGTTGAAGTGACTTATGTGAAAAAACATTTAATCGAGGATAAAATTTGTTCCAAAAGTTCAAACATTCGTTTGCTTTTTTGTTTGCCGGTCTGAGCTTTATTTCCCTAGACCTACCGAGGTGATCACGTGCTTTTGGTTTTAAGTTTGCCAATGTTATTGATGATATTGGTAACTATAAGGGATGATAACTGTGTTACTCGATTACAGTAGATTACAGCAGATTACGTGAACAAGATTAATATATGTTATAAAATCCATTTTCTGTCGTGAAGTGACGCACAGTACGTATTCTAGAAGTAAAATCATTTCGAGTGAATAAATCGATAAATTGTATACACCTTAAGATTGGTGTTGTATTGAAGTTGACTGCTGACTCGAAAAAGAATCACCGGTCTTAAAGCGTTGAAGATAATGAAATGATCAGTCCTCATTTGTCAACAATTGATGATCTAGATTAAGTGGAAATATTTTATGGGAGGAAGCATAGTTCGAACAGTGAAGTTAAGAACCAAACAACTACACTGGCTAAGTGCGAATAACCATGGTTATCCTGTCACTGCATTATAGAGCAAACAATCTTTAATGATCTAATCACTTGAATACTTCTAACTGATCACTGGTTAGTTATTAAGGAAGTTCCGTTTCACAAGTTCAGAACAAAACGACGGTAATCAAATCAAGCTTTTCTTCTTGAGAGTTTTGCTGACCACTAACGAAGAAACATTTGATCATAAACACTCTGATGAAAAATTGTAAACCCTAAATGCCAAACTCACTGTGTCATTAGACCTTATGATGTCATTAATTTCGTATGCTATACAATGTCCCGTTTGTTGACATCTTTTTTAAAAAAGACATTTTTGTTAGGGTTGTAATGTCGGTCCTAGATGATAATGCGATTGTTTATGACCGGTGAAATATCACGAGGAGAATATACATATATGTATAAATAAAATCCTGTGTGTGATCAGGAAGAGTGTTTCACAAACAGAGGTTTGATTAGCACCATGAAAGTTAAGGACATTGAATCTGTTTTGATGATTACAATTGCTTGGGTTGCTTTCCATCGAGTGTCAATATTAGCATATTCATGTTTTTCATCAAATGATAGAGCAAGGCCATTTTCCAACTTTGAGCCATGATCTTTTTGCAATAACCCATTTCTAATAGCTGATATTCAGTAATTTGACGGAAAATGGAAACATTTATCCACTAAAATATGTGTCATTTAGCAGCAAAACCTTTCATTGCAAAACGGACATTTACTGATTGTATTCTTTTTGTTGTTGTTCAGCAGTGCGGTATAACGGCCAGCGCTAGAAGCTAGGTACATATTTCAAATACTCGTGATGCAACATTTATTCTATCGCTGAAATGGGTTCATTCCTGTTGACCTGAACAACTTGTGTAAAATCAGTTGAAGGCCTGAAAACCATTTATTTCAATCAAACACGTATTTGTATACCTCACGCTTTTGCGTTCAGAATTTCTGTTTGTCATGTGCATCGCTTGGGTGCTGAATGGAACAACAAAATGCAATAAAACAGAGTTGTATTTGGGAGAAGGAATTAGGTTTTTTAAAATGTATGAGACTGAATACTGTTTTCTGTACCATTTGCTATTTATATCAAAACTACATAAAATTCTACTGCTATTAGGACGCCTGAAATAAAGTAAACGTGATCGGGGGGGGGGGGGGGGGAANGGGGTAACATGCAAATTGATGAGTTTATACATTCACATACGTTCGCCGCACAGCTGATCAGGTTTGTTATGTGATCAGTTCCTTCAGTTCCTTCCTTTAGGATAATAAACAAACATCGAACTGCGTTGAATTCTCCGTCACGGAGAAAGTTGTACACGCAATATATTGCTTTTTATTGTTCCGAATCACACCAGTCTGAGATCTCTGTGCTTTGCATTTGCTCAAAAGTTCAATGGAGAAAACTGTCGCGAAATCCGTTTACAACACGCACTTCCGTTGTGTGTGTGCGTGTGTGTTCAATTTGGTATGCCAGGTTCGGTTATGTCGAGGTAGACACACTGCAATACTATGCAAGAACTGCGAGCATGAGCGGGAACAAGCTGACAAATTGAATTAGTGCTAGACTGTAGTTAGTCTATACAATAGACAGACTCATGAAGGACTGGGAGTGTGTGTGGGGATTTTAGGACAGGTAGGTAAAATGAAAGTTGGCGACGAAGCAAGGTGATGCACGTAAGACTTTTTCATTTGGTTCATTTAGTGTGCATGCGCCCTTGGGTAATAAAATCCTGAAGCAATCGATTCCAAGAAGAGTAAAGTGTACATGAGTAAGGCGGACCTTGCAATTTGATTGGTTGTAGAGTTTGACATTCAAATCGCGAATAGTTCGGTACGGTAGAAATCAAGTGGTCTGAATTGATTTAGGTTTCTTTGAGCGTACGCAGATTGATGAAACACTGAAATGTTTGTGACCGTCTATGACATTCCCGGAATGTGAATCACTAAAGCAATCCAATGCAATGAATACTATTCGGTTTCAGCCAGGCCAACCACAGATTTATAAATATGATGAATCTAAAGCAACTGAAATGTCACTAAGCGTTGTTTCTTTTCGTTAACATCAGGCAATGCGCGGGAAAAAGAAAGAGAAAAAAACAAGTTTTTTGCCAACTTTTAAACATATGTACATCGTCTTTGTCCTCTGAATACGGATTTACAATCCAAAATGTCCGTTCATAACAGAACAATCTTTCGATTAAATCAAGCGTCTCTTGATATTCAGTTTTGAATCATTTGATAAACAGCTATTTTCAGATATTTCGTGAACGATTTGATTGAGGTTGGGATTTCGCCAAACTTGCTTCTTGGATGGAAGAGAAACGTGTTCAATCAGATGTAAATGGCAAACGATCCGCAAGCTCACGGCAAAACGAGTGGATAGTTTTGTTCATCGTTTCGATCATGTATATCATGCATGAAGTAACTGGACAAAGCAGGCTAACATATGATTGCTGAAATTAATGACCACTGATTCGATTAACGTATGACAATTGAAGAGCGGTTTATGTTGACAATGATAGTTGGGTCTAGTCTTGCTGTATCCCTGCCAAAAAGTCAAGCTTGCACGGCCAAAATGGGCAGTGCAAACAAGCGAAACGAAATAGGGTGGTCACAGTCCTTTTGTGTGTTAGACGTTTTGTCTGCGTAGTTTGTCTTTGACCTATCTTGCATAGCATAGCTGTACTTCTTTGTGACCTACTTTGTCTTCAACCCAAAGTTGTACATCACAAACACATGCAATGTTCAACGCCTGATCATGCAATCACACAGCTATTCTTTTCTATCAGACTTATCGCTTTGATTTAGGCCAGTCGGTTTGTTTCACGACCCGGAGAATGTTTTTCTTATCACTTTTCAATACGATTCCGTTTTCAGAGTGACTCATGTAGATGTTTGCATAAACAAACACTGCTTGTCAATGCACCGGGCGCGGATTATTGCTTGCTTATTTCTCTTTCCGTGTATTTGTACGCTTGTGTGGTATTAACACGAAGATGTGCAAGACGCTAACTATGCTACATTTGACTGTTTTACGCAGGATGGTTAGCGAACAATGAATCATACAACTCACTCACACGGGGATTAGATGAGACAGAAAAATTGGCCCCATCGAGTTCCATTGTTGATCAGCTTAGGTTAATTCACTCCTCCCCAGGAGCAGCAGAATCAAAAACCTCCAGTATCAGCGAAGACAACTAATCTCCACTGAACAAACATTGGGTGAGACACTCAGATTTCCCCTGAGATAAGTGGACCACGTCACGCATGAGCGGACTGTTATCGGTAAATAATCGTTATGGATCACGTAAACCTCGGTGTTTCAACGAGAGAGAACACGACATGCTTGATATGTATGCTCTCACCATTTTTATTAGAACTATTAAAGAGCAACACAAATAGTTGTTCACATGATATTGATTGCAACGGAAATAGGTTTCATGTAAATTTGCGCTCCGAATAGGGTTTAAATAATCAGCGGTCATGTTCCATTATTCTGGTTACATTAGCGATTGCCCGGACGTCTCCTCTCTTAAGGCTTTAAGTATCAAGGCAGTGTTGTTTCACGTCAATTCATCCAGATGATTGTGTATTTCTTCAGATTTCGGGTTGGGCATGCAAAACACTACACCGTTTCATACTTTTTGTCATACAGTCGATTTAACAAAATATTTTAAGTGCATTGCAACGTTTCAAGAATAACAGTCTTCAAATAAAATATAATTATAAATGCAAGCAATTAATTAGGAACACATGATGAAATCGAAGTCACACATTTATTCGTGCATTGGTAAAGTAAAGCTACTGTTCTTTAATGTGCTTGGGTAAGAGCAATTTCAATTACTTTCAAACGACAACAAGAATGACATAACTGTTGGTGAGTAATAGTAGAAATGCTGTAAAAGTTTCATTTGCGTGTGAATTAGACGGATAAAAACTGTAGACGTATCAGTTGGGGGATGGCTTTCCATTTGCCATGCAGAATTATGATTTTATATTCGCTCTCAGAACCCGCAAACTCGGACGAGCAGATGCTTCCGGCAACGCACATTAAATTAATAGACAACTATTGGAATTAGTAAACCAAATGTCTGGTGCTTATTACATTTGAAATGAATGGTAAACCCAATTTTTGTTACAAAATACTTATAATGGAACATGCTTTTTGGACGTCTACATTTGGAGATAGGATATCAATCCTTTTGGCCGAAATAATCCTATTCGTAGCTCACTCTTGCAATTAGGAAAACTCAATTTATGCTTTGGTACATATTTTGTCATCAAAGAATCACCTTGTTTGCGAACGAGCTTTGATTAATAACTCTGTATTCGGGCATATGCACTGATCTTGATTACAATTCTGCAAAACTAGAAAGAAACTTATAAATGGGTGGCAAGCAAAATTAAAAGGAATGACGGAAACAACGAAGAAGGATGGACTTGCCAGTAGAGCTCTATGTTTTGTGGTTTGATGGGTTACGGCTTTCGTTTCTACTGTTGCGTGACAGAGACCATGGCCATATTTATTCCTCAGGTCATTTTGAGGCCAGGGCAACTGCTGAAGTGCCTTGACCATTTTCTTCTTTGTACAGTGCTTATTTGGGGGTCGACATCTTTTGTTTATCCATTATTGCTTGTTGAGTTTGTCCGACGGATGTTCACTAAGCTGTTGCCACTGAAAGATAAGTGGATGAACACTTCTTCTAATATTGCTCTCGTCCGTACTGTTGCTGTTGACTTTTTATTGCGATGTTCTTTTAAAACGTATCTGCAGAGTCCGTTTTGATCGAAGTGTATTGTTGAGGTTTTCGTTTACACAATATGTCAACTCATTGAATAGATGGTGAAAACATCTTACAATCAGCAACACACACTGATTTCATTTTAGTATATTTTTACCTGGAACCCATTGTCAGAAATAAGAATCGTCGATAAAGAAATGTAATATTCATGATGACTTCTGTCGTGCACGGAGCAAACTGAACGTATAAGAAGAAACTGGAGACAATCGTACTTATGTTTCTGACTGGTTTCATTAGGTGTCCGAATTTAACTGAGCGGCAAACTTGGGACCCTGGAACTACAACCAGAGCAAACTGGAAACGCGACCACTTGGTTAGGGGCTGGGGGGCTGGATTACCTAACTAATAAAGACTGTATACACGCGAAATAATATAATCTGTCTTTGAAGCTTCTTGCGAACAGGTAAACTGGCTCTTGTTGGCACTTACCTGAAATGTAGCTCGACTTTAAATAACTCGAACGTTTCTAGTACAGTAAATAATAAACATATCATAATGTTATGATTGTGCCCGCAATCGAGAGCTATTGTTATGATATTTTATTGCGTTGCAATTAAATAGAACATCTTCCTACTGCAAACAAAAATAGTACTATATCCTGTGAATAAAATCAGTCCAACAGAGACCAGAGAGCCGGCCTCATTCGACTTCGTATCAATTAAAATCCAGGTCACTACAACGAACGTTTTATTTATCTTATTTACCTTCGCAGTGTTTTGCAAGACATTTTAGGTTTTACTGTCAGCGAATCAATTAACGAGAGCGTTATGTCTCATTGTCACCTGACTTGTGAGCATTTTATGGCGTTTTTGGAATCCCTGTAGTAGTTTTGCGTCATGTTAGTTCATGGATTTCTAATAATAGTACTTTTTGAACTGACAGAACATTTCGGCATTTACTGTGCATTGTCTTCATCATAGATCATTTTTGAACCTTTCAGTTACTGGGTTGTTAAAGCAGGTTATTCACTTTCATGGTAAATCTTGCAAAGAAATATTTATCAGCCATTGAGAATATACTAATGGTGGGTTCTCATTGATATGTTGAATTAGGACTACCAAAATTGAACCTCGGTTTAGGAACAGAATCTGATAAATATGAAGTGCTCGTCATACCTACATATTAGGCGCTGAATAGCCGTGGCACGCATCATTACCCCGGTTAGTTCAACTGGTTTAAAATTTGCATATACTCATTCTAGGAACGGAAGCATATTGTTTTTCACATGAAATATAAAAAGGTCTTCTGTCATGAACGCAGGTTAAATCATGTAACGCATATTTACGCCAAAGTTTACTGTGGATCAGTGACCGTGAGTTGTTGTGATCTTAAGTGCTGTGGGCTCAAGGGTGGATTCACCAACTTTATACATCGAGTTTTTTAGCGCAATATAAGTTTGTGACCAATCACGACGCCATAATTTATAGGCATTTGCCCAACGCATACGCTGATGTTTAGTCCTAAAGAGAATTTCATTAAAATAAGTCTGAAGCAAAGAGGACTTCGATTTATTTAGGCGTTGCATACTGCTCAATTAATAGAGAAATGTTTTC
>UZAN01039370.1:272977-288907 GCA_900618425.1 Echinostoma caproni | reverse complement strand
GTGGGCAGGATTGATATTGACCACCAAATTCGTGTGCTCTCATTCAGCTGTAAATGAACATTTTTATGATCTTGTAAAAAGAACAAACATAAGAGTTGAAACGAGTGATTTGAACAAGGTGGTGGACAAGGGAGTTGAGTGATTTGTGTTTGATTAGGGGCTGAGGTCAAGCCAGATGACAACATTTGATATGGACGTCAACTTCTCCAAACGATGTGCTGAATTAGGTGGAGGGACAGAGAGGGGAGATCTTTGGGGGATGAAAACCACCATCTAGTGCGATCGTCCGTCATTGGTTAGATCCAGATAAGCATGTTGACGCACCGAGTCATCGCGAGGCCTAGACGTTCCTGGACTTTGAGAGTNATGTTGTTGCCGTAGTAGTGATTATGTCAACCTTGACACCACCCCATCATAGGTTGGCGTGACATGAGCCTCACTCAATCCCCCTCAAACGCAATCATCATATCATTCGGACCAGTTCATCTACATATCAAATTATGTCATCTAACTTAACCTCAACCCCTAACCAAGCAAAACTCACGTAACTCACTTGCCCACCACCTTGTTCAAATGACTCATTTCAACTCATGTGTGCACTTACAGCTGAATGAGGGCACACGAAATTGATGGCTAATATTAATTCTGCCCACATATTTCTTATTTTATCAATGAAGTAGTCATTCAATTTATTTCACGCCATTGAACAACCACCTGGATAAAGCTATCTATCCGGTATGTCCCACACAATCCGGTCTTTTATCTTGGTTCGAGCCACTGGTTAAGCTAGATATTATTGGTTTTATTGTCGTTCGCTTCTTACTAGTGGCTTGTCGGCAACAGTTGTTTCACGTATTGTCAGTTATTTACTGAAACACTGTTAGGAAAATATGATAGTTGAGATGACACATAATGCAAGACGATTATAAAAATACAGGGAGATTATGTTTTTCTGTGTCCGTGAGAAAGTTTCGCTGAATATGAAATTGGACTTTTGTAGAGCACACAAATCAAGAATGTGTGATTTTACCGGAGGAAAATCGGTTTTCTTTCATGGTTTTATCATATTGTTAGAACAGTCGTAGGATGAAAAATTTGGAAAGTAAGCGCAGGTCAAACGGCTTATCTCTATTCTAATTATCATGAAATTTGTCCATCAAAGACAAAACTGTTTTAGAACATCGAGTTGTATTTACGTACGTGAGAAGACAAATGCATAAAGAAAATAATCATTTTCAATCCAGGGTTTGATAATTGTTCATACTGAATATGGATTATGCTGGTTAATCTGAGCTTACCAACGTGGATCGTTTTTTCTGTTTTGTTAGACAAGCTTTAGCAATATCCTAGTAAAAACATGATATCCACTTTTATCTAAAAACAGCAATGTAATCGAATAAACACGATGATCTCATTGATTCATTATATCTGGAAAATATTCAACACCTATCAACTTACATCCTTTCTATTTATTTGAAGCACGGTATAAACGCGGTTGCCACAGCGAAAAGAATCAGTCGAAATAAAACACCTCAAGCTATTTGGTCAGTATTCAAAATGCCATTCGTTTGTTAAACAGGAAATTCATCGTAGTTACACTTGATAAACACAGATGTTTAATAAATGACTGTATTATCACTATCCAAATATGAATATATTCCTTTTGTATTATCTACCATGAAGCATCATTCGATCAATTAACTGAGCTCAGCATTTATTTCAATGCATTTCGATGGAGGTCAAATAACACCTGACAATGGACAGATTTGCTAACTTCTCTATTAGCGTGAATGAGCTCAATGTGAAAAAGCTGGTGGTGTCGTTGTGCACTTACAGTTCAACTGGTAAGGGTGTATCCGTCACATAATTGTCCACTCGGGGCTATCGGGTATCTCACTATGAATCTGAGGATTCTTTTACATGTAACTGATTCTGAACTACACAATTTATTATCAGTACTTTAAGCGAATTTCTTTTGCTTAAGTGTACAGAGTGTTTAATTTTACAACTGCTGAAAAACAAATGTGTAGGAATGTATTTTGCGATTTGTTTTCAACTAATATTTAAAAACGTAAAGTTAAGAAAGCCTGATAATTTGCTACATTAAATTTTGTAAATGAAAAATTACAGGTGTAGTATGAAGTTCGACGTGAATTGGCAAAAGGCCTCACTGCTGCCCAACTATTACGCGAGCTTACTTACTGACAAGCCGTTTTGATTTGAAGAGGTTTGATCGTGAACATTTTCCTCAGTGAATTTTAGTTTTAACCTGACGTTGTGCATCTGACGCATAGTTTGACCTGTTGCTCCTCTACATTAAACGGCTTCTACGTTTGAAATACCGGATTTTGCAAGTAAACCCTTATTGTGGTCAATGTCCCAATTGATATATTTACGATACATTTCAACAGTTGGACTGTTCATTTTATTGTGTAACAAGTTCGCAACTTCTGAAGCAACCGTTTAAGTTTGAAAAAAGCTAAGCATGTCATTTTTCACACGAAAACCATTTTACAGGGAGGGGAGCATTTGTTCACAGTACATGGACGTTGCGCTTTTCACTACTACCCTCTCGTTGTTTGCCAGTAAACGTGTGCGGTAGGAAACAATCAACTGTCGGTGAATGTTTATACGGGATGACATTTGTCGGAATTCGGTGCGCGTTGAGGGTTGAAAACAACTACGTGTTAATTTGATGTCTTGCACTCTGAAAATTATTTGCGAACAGTTGACACAAGAAGTTTTGAAACTTTGAAAGTTTCGCAACATATCCGTTTACGTGAATTAAGGTAACGCACCCAACAATAGTTAGACAACAGCATAAGTCTTTCAAATCTTGTTTAAAATGGATTCGTTGATTAACTACAGTATAATGGAGCAAAATGTGCAAAACAAAATGGTGCAAAAAAGTAGCAATATCTAATTAAGAACCGCGAAATTGTCTGAGGTTTTAAGCAAAAAAAATAAAAGGGCCGCAGTTTACCAACGACGATGTGGATATGTTTCAAACAGCTAAGATTGTTATCTACAGTTACACTAGAAAGAGTGAAAGAGTCTACCCTAGACAAAATTTGTCACTCATCACTGTCGGGTCTACGGGAAATGAAGTGGCTTCAAAGCTAAATTAGCATTCAAAATGTGTGCCCCTTTCACATTCGTCGGAAAATCCAACTCATCGATTATGAGAAACAATATTCTAAGCCTCAAGACTCGTAAAAGGATTCACGTTCCACTACGTGCGTTCATTATTAACCAAGATAAATGATTAATAGTTTCCATGTCGATGCAGAACGATGACCAATTTCACGGTTGAATAATCTACGGCGTTTAATTTGCAAACATTTCGAAATAACTGGTTGAATGCATCGCCGTACTCTTTGACCTCGATGAAGGTATCATACGCGGTTCAGTCATCATCATCTTTACAGTAGTCACCATCGCTCAAAATACCTTTGGTTACCTAAGGGGATACATTTATCTTACGATGTCTACGAGTGTGATTTCAACGGAGCGGTTATGGAAGCTATTCTGTAGGACAGTTTTCTGCCGCAACATGAGCAGTCCCCATAAGCAATACTGACTACTGGAGCATGAACTCAGTACTTCTATCGAAACATTAGACTCCGACTTTGTTTACTGTTGTTCCATATTAAATGGAAGTGTTTTGCGTTCTTTTTGCCTCTCTTCCAGTTGTTGTTATTGTTATGAGTGTCATGAAGTCAATAAAAACACGTTCTTCCGGTGAATAACCAAATGGGTGTAACGTTTAGATGCCCGCCATCAATTTCGGAGAGAAGTGTATTTCGAAGCATTAAAACCGAGTCAATTTAAACAAGGGAAGACTTTATTGGCCTTTCATCCGACTAGATTCAGCAGGAGTGTTGGAGCTGTCAATACGTACTACTTGGAATACTTAATGCCAAAACAGAACCGGAAATCATTATGTATTGGATTTGCAAATTCTGTAGACGAAGAATGCATCAATAACGTTGATCAATTACCAACATAAAACCATCTAACTGGCACTGGTACAGGTGCACTGGATTTGCAAGCATACTGTAAATATGTTTCCAAGCTGATGAATCCAGTAGAGGTGACTAACTGTCAAGACAAAAATGTCAATCTGATAGATAAGTTTTGAAAATAATTAAAATGGATCACATATAACCAGACGCATAACCCTTCATAAATCTGTTTCTGATATCTGTTACATTCTCCTAGGACAGTAGAACAATTACTGATTTCGTTGGATCAGACTGATGTGCAGCTTCAATAAGCAGTCGTTGCATTACAGTGAATTAAAGATGACATTATGTATGAAAAAGCATTGTTTAATCTTTTTCATGTTATTACAAATAATTATCACCAATTCTTCACTGCTGTTCAGAGAGCTCATGCGGACAAAATTCCTGTCACCAATAAACAATCAACTATTTCAGATGCGGTGTTATTCTTGCCCTGTCCGTTACACAGAGCACTTCAGATGCTACAATTCGGCGGAACAAATTTTCTAATACTATATGCCGTAGAACACGCAATGGAGAACGAGTTTTAATTATTGTTAAGGATGTTTTGTATTCTATCAGCCATTGGGTAATTCATCTGAACTGCTCCTTATTATGGATCTGCACGATTGGGTGTCCATTCAAATTTAGACACAATGTCAGGTTGCATTTTGAAAAACGCGTTGATTTCTTCTACAAACATTATTTTGATGATTCCATGAAACCATCTAAGCTGTGCATTGCCCACGGTTAGGTGTTCTTCACAGTCTTAGATGTTCAATTTTGCAGCCATCCAAATAAATCCACAAGAGTGATCTGTGATGTGTAAATACATTGCGACGTTCATAGTGTTTAAAATGTTTGTGGATCCTTCCGTTCTGGATATGTTCCTCAACGTTCTTTACACCACATCAGTTCGCTTGTGACTCGTGAAGTCAGATGCTACAAAAGTGAAAATCCCTACCCTTTACATAATGGCAGTTTATTTCGAAAATTCTCGGAACTCATAGCTCAGATTTTTCGTCAACCAAGGAATTGAATATCTCCAAATTTTTCTGTAACCTACCCAGTGACCTCAAAAGCGCCAGAAGCATTCGTTTCTGTCTAAGCGTGCGACTGTTTTGGTTTTGCCAGGAAGGTCGAATTCCTTTTATCACGGTGGAATAACTCGCCTCAGTGAAAAACATAGTACACAAGCAAACATCGGACCGTATATAACATGTTTAACTCACGTGATCTCACAAACATCTGGTGCTGAGTGGTGTGAGATTCTCGATTGTGACTTAAAATGGGGTGCTCTATTGTCAAATCAGAAACAGCTGTCGGTACTGATTGTTGATTGCTCATCAAGTCATTCCATTGGCTAAATTACTAACTTTATTCCTTCCTTTTGAAAGGTGCGGAGTATTTTGTTGAATCGAAATGACAACAGGAAACCTGAACCCAATAATGCTGTGCCCTTGCCACCATCCGATGGAAGTTGGAATTTTACCTCCTCCAGATTAATTGTTTACTCAAAATCCAGGTCAAGTGTTGTCCTCAAAACGAATTAGAACGAAGTTGGTGCGTATCAGTCAAGTTCAATTGACAAAGAAAATTATAACATTGATGTCCTATTCTGTTGCATCTGGGTGAATCAGAAAAATCAATCATTTAAAAAAGTTGAATTGTTTACAAATTCACAGATTTCCATTCAAGGAAAAAGTCAAGTGTGCTCGTCCGTTTACCGCTCACCTTCCTTCTAGTCTCTTGCTAGATTCACGTAATAAACATTAAATGTGGTTTTAGAAAAACATTGTATCTAATTTTTACAACCGAGGATCAGATTATTTTATAGCAGACATTCTGACAATTAAGTAGGATTCCTTCCGCTGTTCCTACGTTTGCCAAACCTACAGTCTACTTTTTCATTTAAATATGTACATCATTAGGTAGAGAAAACGTAAAATGCCCCAGTCATACAGAAAAAACTAGCATGTTTCTTTCACTTGTCCGAGCGAAAGAACAAATGTAGGGCAATCTTAAGATGACTCATTTATTTCAAAGGCACTTACTGCTCCAACGTTTACAAATAATCGCCTTCATTGCAGGTAACCATAGGTCCATGATGTCAATGGAAAGAAACACATTCTGAAATCCGAGTTTCATGTAGAAATCTAAATGCAGTTGCACGTGCGGATTGCTACAAAACGAATTGCTTCCAAGACAATGAGTATAATCAAAATTACACCAAGAGATATATGAATACTCCTTGTAGATAAGAGTGAATGAAAATGAAGGAAAACATTCTGCTAGAATCATGTGACCTAATCCAGTGAGATGTTTATCGCCACCCAGAATAAAATTGAAAGTAATGCTCATAACAAAATATAAGACAACGTATTTAGATATAAGCTTAGAATACACAAACACTCAGTTTCCCTGCAAGCGATGGATGTTTATTTGCAGTTTGCTCATCCGCGCTTTTTCCTTCTGCGTCAATCATCATTTTATGTGAACTTGTCAATCAAATTTTGTTGCAAATACTCGGAAAATACCACATGATTGTGTTTCGCCAATTGCAGTTTATTCAAACGCGTTGATGGACAACAGATTGGCAGTTACTCCTAATTTAAGGCGGATTTGCGGTGCGTTTGACACGTCACTCAAAATTGTGCATTTCCTTTTATCTGATTCAGCATTCACTAATGAACAATTCTCGCCTGAGAATAGTGACTAGAAGTCTACGTTTTGGAGTTAATATTCCACACAACTCCTGACCGAACGAGATTACTTTTTCACGCGAAATTGGTGGTAAAGGTGTTCTGAATGTATATATCAGGTTTGTGGTAATCTGCAACAAATAATTACCAACTTTATATAACTTCAGATACATTAAAATAGTGCTGAAGCCATTATTGTGGTGCGAAGTTGCGTCGATCATGTTTTCTTCAACCATGAACGACATCGTACGGTTAACATGAAGGCAAGTTTGAATATCGTTTGTATGCACGCGTTTTTTGTGATCCCTTGAGAAAACTGTCAACGGATGAACGATAATTGCTACTCAGGGAAAGGTGGCTTCAGCTTTTTCGCAAACATTACATGTCGACGCAAGATTTGTATTTCTTTCTGCAATTGTTCGATCTATTCACTAGATAGATAGAGGATTATCACTAAATAAGATAAAAAATTATCAACCCAAACTCAAACATGAAAAATAATGATTTTCAAACATTTGTGTTGGAATCTAAATGGGTTGCCCCCAGGTTGATTTGTTGAAGATGTACTTCGATATTCTCGCAATATTCCCCACAGGACGGTCATGTTACCATTTTTCACTTAAACTGTGGTTGACGGATGTCGCCTTGGGTGCCAAGTCTTCGCAATTAAAGTTGTATTTTATTATTATTACACTACAGATATAGCATCCATAACGAATCAGTTCATACGGGACTTGCAAGCAGTGTCATGAGGTCAAAATACTTATTACTTTGTTTCTGTGCCGCTTGTATTTAACGTATTTATCAATGTGTAGTTGAGAGTGCATACCGAAAGCGGATGCATAACGGATTACCTTGAAAAAGTCCCTCTTGTCGGTCGTTGTATGTTTTCTATTTCCAGGCTACAAATCCGCATTTATTGATGCCCTACATTTCAGTAGCCCAGACGTGGTTGTTTTTCGTTACGTGAAAACACATTTCGCATTCATTGCTAACAGCAAAACAGTTTTCAGAGTGTTAGCAATCATTGGCGAACCATGGGTTGCTCTGAAGTGCTCCAGTATCTTCAGCAATCGTAATAAAAGTTCCTCTATCATTACCGTCTGGTCAGTTATGCCTCTGACATTTTTGCGTGACTCAATTTACTGACGTTTAGTGTGATCGTGCACATATTGTTGAACTAGCTAATTGCTCTGGTCTGTCCTTCAACTTTTCAACATTTCTCCGAATGAATGCTGTAAAGTTTCCAAACGCGTGTTTCTATCCGTTCCTCAAACGTTTGGCTTTCGTGGTTTCTCTGAGGTAGATATCACCATCGAAACTAATTTTGAGCGACCTGAACACGTGAAAAACATCAATAATGAACAAACCCGGTAATTATTTTCAAGCTCACATAGCCTGAAGACTAATTCTGGACAACAGTTGAACTGCCTGAATCATTTTGTACATTTTGTACGCAATCTGGAGAATCCTATAACGTCCCCACATTTTGTGTTTCCAGCCCATTTTCGACTGAAGTGAAGACTTTCATCCCACGAACTTAATTTCGTTGAATAAATCTGTGCATTTGTTGGGTTTCAATTGCGCGACCAATCAAAAATCAATATCCTGATCACACCATGAATACTTACGCGCATATGTGTCAGTTTGGCTGGATTAATTTACAGTCTAGAAACCATAGGCAACTGACAAAATCCGAAATAAATCTGGCCATTGGTTCTCACTATTCAAATAGCAAGTAAGTTACCAAGTAATCCATAAGTTCCCACCAATTCGTTTGCTGCTCTAACTGGTTTCACACCAACGAAATGTAGAAGTATAAATGTTTTTAGCACCCGGCAGTTCAGTCTAAGCTATGAGCTTTCAAACAATGACTTAGCCGATAATTCTGTTACTAATTCTATTTATAACACGTTTTCTCAGTTCTTGGCATTCCGATTGTTGTGCTGTTTCCACTCTCTGGACAGACAACACGTGACTTACGTGATTACTCCTTCGTAGTGCATTATGCAATTGACAGTCTGTAGAACTAACAGTTTTGTCCACTTTTGATTGTGTGCAAAACACTGAAAATCGTTAACTGAATTATATGCAGTGATGTTAGCTGTTCGATCGTTAATGTTCACTGTTACATACTGTAGAAACACAATAACTTAGTAAACCATGCCAGTCAACGTTTGTTCAATTGAAGTAGATATAAGGTGAATGTCTGCTATCATTTCTTTTTTAATAAGTGAAGAATTTTCTGATGTGTGGATTGCCTCAATATGAGAAACAATACATAATTCTATCAGCGTTTGAGATATTGCTACCACGTTGCATTTATTAAAAGCCCTCAAAATTAAGTATTATGAACAAAACTAAAGGAAAAACCTGAATGCTTACTTCATTCGAATAGCATTTAATGGTTCATTGTTTTCGTGTCTACTAACTTACGTTCCTTTTAAAATCATTTGGTATTGATTTACGTTTATTCAATGTGAGATAACTTTGTATTATAGACGACGTTAGCACCGATACTGCGAAGCTTTTGATATATTTTAAAGTTAATTTATTTTAAACAAAGGATCATTAACGTTTTTACGCAGATAAGAACTTAAGTATGATAAAAAATTAGCTCATATTTCTAGCTAAGGAAGGTTGAGCGTGTCACACAAGATCAATGTCTTGATTCTCTTCCGTCCATTATTTCAGGTTTGTGCTCTTCATCATACACAGGGACATTTTCACTGACACAATTTATCAGCTTTCGACACTTTGTTACCATTTTTCAACTGAAGGATGATAAGCTGTATTGACTTATTAAAGAAGATATAAGGAAGGCATGGTAGATCACAGGGTTCGTCTGCGTGCATCAGATATCCCACCGGATCAAGTTTGAATATAAGATCTCAGTGAATTGTTGGCCAGAGAACAACGGGAAAGCAAGAAAGTAAAGGTAATTCGGAAAAGTATTTGCTCCTTTGGCACAATGAAAAATTGGCTACGCTCCACAGCACGGATATCAATGAGTCAAACTCGGCGTCTGTCTATTAAGCTTCGAACGCTCTTCGCTGTTGCAGTCCTTTGGACTGTTTCAGAACCAACTCGGTCCACCGAAAAAATTCTCTTGCTTCTACAAACCTCGAAACTAAGATCCGCAAACAGTCCTGATGATCTGTTGGAACAATCTTCGAGTACAATGCGAGTTCAATAAGTAAGATAATCACAACACATACGTAAATGCGGCTACATGGTCTACTCCTATTTTGTAGAGACCTAGTACGTTTTTGCCATCCTTAACTTTCCTCTCAAATATACTATCTACACGTTTTTGACCCATTGCTTTGACTTCTCAGAAATAAAATCAACAAGACGTGCCAGATACGATATGTTCTGTCTCACACTCCATCATCACGTATCTGAGTCTCTGTGTTCGGTCTGCTATTTCGTAATACCTGGTAACACTTCTGCGTCCTCATTATCTCTTCTAGACAAACTAAAATCCTATGACAATCCACTGCCCATACTTTCTTATAAGATTACTCATTTTACTGCGAGATTTTGTCGAAATTAGCAGAGTAGGAGTTTATTTCTCAAGTAAATTCATAATTGCCAGTTGATATATCTTTCTGCTTGCAAGCTACGACATCTGATTACTGCTATGGCCTAAAATTGACTGATACGTTTGTCGTGCATGACTGTGACCGGAGTGAATAATTGATTGATTGCCTGCTAACAAACTCAAGTACTCACGCAATGCGGACTGTCTCTACTAAGATATCAATCGGCTCCTGCTGATCAGGTGTCAATATTGATTAGTAGATTATTCGAATGCCTACTTGACGGCATACGGATGCTGTGTAACGCTTGAGCCCTGTGTTGATCTTTCTGACGTTCCTACTTGTTGCCCGCTCCTGCTTGCTCACCGGTCTATGGACCGGCTACATATGTGCCCTTTACAATAAACGTACTGAGTTATTACCTGTGTTTATTTATTTACTTTAACGGGACACAACAATACCTCAATGTGCATATACATAAAGTTGCACTATTCCAAAATGTTTCAAATTGGTCCGCTTCCTATATTTTTGCGATGGTTTGACTGCTGTTAAAATCTTTTCTATTCAAGTAGGGATTCATCCTATCAGAATATTTTCAAGGTATATCTACCCATTTGCGTTCAACTCCCGCTGAAGCTTCCTAAACTGATTGTTTTCCCGGTTTAATTTTTCTTCTTTTACGTCCTTTCATTGAATAGATAATAACATAATTTTCAGGATGACAAAGTGGTCAATGAAAGTGCTGGTATGCAGCCCACTACGGGGAAAGCCAGACGGTGGTGGTGAGATTCAAACACACGTTTACCGCGGTATTATTTTGGTGACGTCACTACCGAGCTACCACATGCTGAATTAATGAGGAAGGGGTTTGCCACCCTCAAAATGCTATTCGTAAAAGGCTAAGGTTGTTCTTCAATACTTGTATGTTATGACAATTTACTGTTCAACAAGCTGTAATCCTTCGCTTTGCCTATCGATGTACTTCCCTCCGTATTCTTCATTTAACCCCTAGTCATTGTTTGCTCAAGTAGCACGAGGAACCCTTCTGCTATCTATCGATTTGTAGCCATAATCAGTTACGTTTTTCTCTCCTCCCAATGAACTCTTTTGCCAGTGATTCGTGCGAAGTTTATATCAAGTTATGTTCACAAGACCGACTGTGACAACTGACATCCACTCATTCTAATTTACCTCTGTGTTGCTCTCATCCCGTCAGTAGGTCCATTTCGCGGCCTACTACTATACGAAGAAGCATGTATTGCTCTTACCTTGTATGAGGCACGTATGCTCACACTGAGTAGGCAATAGTGCTTAATGCTCAATCATATTTTAGCTATTGCTCGTTCAATTTTTTGAAATATTGGTCCACTAATTTTGTCTGATGTATGTCTGACATCGATCAAAGTTGTAACTGGCTGCAATGTGAATCGCTTTCGATCCATCAGCAGTTGTTGTCTTCCCCAGGCTAAAATTGTGCACACTTTGAATTATTGTTTGTTTTCATTTAGCCATTTCATTTAGCCAAAATCCCTTGTATTATCAGGCTCTAATGTACTGAGTTTAGATTCTAGCTGCCCAACTTCACGCTGCTTCAACCTTACTGTCGCCTATGTGCAAGGCCATCAACAGTGCCTGGTGCCTCTGAAAGATAGCATGGGTTAATCAAACCTTGATACACTAAAGTTTTGAGATTATTTCGCTGAACTTTAAGTGGACGAGGATAAAAAGCATATCTACCGCTTTACCAAAATTCAAGTTATTCTGGTGCACAAGTACGAATCTAATGAATTGAGGTTGATGCTTATCATCGCTTACCCAACCAAGCGAGCAAGCCCTAGAACAAAAGGAACCTTATCACCAGTTAGTGGTCTATTTGTACATGATTTTGCAAAATATATCACGTCAAACTTGAATTATTTTTCACGAGGCGTTGCTCCTACATTGTAATGTCTTTGCTTTTATTTGATACATCAACGAAAAAATGAAATTTCTTTAAATGTTCTTTTATGAGCGACCGAATCTATAAGTACTGATTTATTTTGCCTTCAGTGTTAGGTCTGACGAGTCGAAAATCCGGAACACGATATATCATCGTTAGGCGGGGATGTGATTTTCGCTCTGTGATATTGAGCGGAAAGAAACAAAAATATTGTTTTTTCTATGAAAAAATATTCGATCGGAAAAGGAGAATGCTTTTTCAGGGGAACACGATTTACGATGTGGGAGACAGCCTCTAGCTGATCAACTATCACTTGCTGTTGTTGACATAATAATTGCATTTGTAGGACGATGATTGCCTACCGGGAATACAGTGATAGAATGCTGTTGTCTTCTGGTATTTGGGAAATTGTAGAGTAGTACACATACTGCTTGCATGATACTTACTAACATTCGAACCAAATGAGAGATGCTTGGTACATTGCAAAATGCGTATTTCACGATAAGAAGTAAACTCGGCGTAGTTACGGCCGTTTTTGTACCATGATCAGACTTCTATAGTGGTGTTTTACCGTTGTATCAGATTATTTCAGAAAACGCACAGACCAAAACTTGGGTTCATTTAATGGTTGAACGTCGTAGGGCTCATTAGGAGAATGGTGTTTGCAAGAATTTAAACTGAATCAGTGTGGCGTTTCCACACCGATATGTGTGTGGTATAAGGTAATCAACGCAAAATTTCCTGTTGAGTGTTTACGATTTACGCATACCAGAATCGAAGTACACAGAGAACGTTAGTATGATACTACAACATAGCACCTGATGAAAGAAACTTTTTTTCAGATCAACAGGTTGTTTCCTAACTGGAGTTGTTGACCAGCTAGTACAGTTCCTCTTTACATCAATGGAGTCTGAAACTCTTTTACGCTGCTCAGTTTATTCACGATGCTCACTCAATGTTGGTGTACTTTATTTACACTCTCGTTTCTTATTGGTAGTTCGTTATTAAGGAATAATGAATATTATTATGCGGTAGGTTGAATGTAACTTTTATCAGTGAAACAAATCTACACTGGAACTAAGATTACGGGTACTGATAGCATCTAAACGCATGCAGTTCCTGGACTTGAAGAAGTTTGCATGTGATAAACTAGTCACGAATTTTTCGATGCGTTCACGGCGGTCCGATTCGTATCGTGAGGTACTGTGTAATCAACAAGGAAGGGTGAACATGATGACATTAGCATAAAAAGCCAGAGTTTGCAGAGATACAAACGTGATTTATGAAGTCAACAGGAGTCTGACGATGTGGAACCACCGTTTGAGTTTTGTGTCAGTCAAACCGATGTACTTGGTCACACCTAAAGCTATTTGAATCATAGTTTCCTCATAAAAGCTTTGAGTACAGAAGCCAAAATCACAGGTTTACACATACATACTGCCGTTTGTGATCATTATCATATGGTCAGTAAATAGTAGAACCATATACGGAGAAAGATTTCGGTCACAATTACTCACCAAAAAACGGTTACCAAGCTATCGACTCTGTTTACACAGTTTGGGATAGTAATTTTGAATGGCTAGTTCTTCGGCCTATCTCAGAACCTTGGTGTTGCTTGTGTTGTAGGGGATTCTGAACGCATCACGAAGCATGACAGTGTTTTATTTCAACCGGGTGTTGTGTAATTGACGAACTGAGTTTGTGTAGAACAATTCACGTGAGACGTGATTGTATATCAGACATAAAATAAACAACCTCATTTTCAGTAATTAGTATCCATGCAATAGATTACCATTCATAGCAGTATTTCCGAGTAATCCTTTTTCGTTGCACTTTTATTCTTTATTTGTGATATTGCGAATCTGTGTTTGTAAAAAGTAATTTCAAAACGTTATACTCTAAATTGGACATTTATATTGCATTCCCCATTAATTGACAATGAATTTCGTCGGTTCCAAAGTATAACAGTGTATCACCACAAATCAAAACAAGCATGGATGAAATTATTTTGGTCCGAGTGAGTTTTCTCTCAGAAGTGAACAAAAAAGGCGAAAATGACGTACACTTTAGAAGTTCGCACCTATGTCCTTTGGTTTTGCCGAAATCGTTGAAGAGAAGGAATCATTTTGTTTCAGAAAATTTATAAGAAAAACCTAAAGCGGAGAATTGCCACCAACAGAAAAAAGATAAAGCCTTTGATTCCACCCATTAACTTAATCGAGCAATTAAACTGAGCAGTGTTTGAACCATTGTCCTTATAGACAATATTAGTTGTTTTCCTGTCCACAATGTTTCACAAGTTCATTGAAACCGGGGGTGGAAAAGCACACACCGAGTCAGACTATGGGCAGTGGAAGCCATTTCTGCATGCTTATGGTTATGCTTTCATAAAAGTGAACCCAGAGGGAAACCTAATTTCTCCTGTAGACCCGTGATAACAGTTATTCGTTTTTCATCGTGTAAGTGGAAAAGTTGATAACTCGTCTAGCAACCGATAAAAACTGACGATAAGCTTGGGCTTGTGCTTGTGTCTAGATCGATCAGAGTATCCATTGAAATACTTTCTATATTCATTTGAGCATCCTCGTAGACATATGGAGGTAAACGTTTGTTGATTTCGGACAAAACCTTTGGTTGACGCGGTAGTTGATTCGCACGTTTGGATTTCTTTATAGGTAGTACTTTGGAACCTATAATCGGTTTATAGAAAGCGTGAAATCAACACAACATTATGTACTCTCTAGGTCTAAAATTCGGAAATTTGTCCTATTGAATGAACCGAGTACAAGTACAGGTAGACAGGGGATAAATTACTGTTCATTCCTAAAAAAATAATATAGGTGATAAATATCATGAAACTCAACTTTATTTAAAAGAAAACATTCTAGTGCATCACAACCGGCCAATAATGTATATTGGTGATGCAAATACACAACATAATATACAACCAAATAGCAATCCAACAATTTACATACACGCGTATGCTCTTAATTACCAAAGTTATGTGAGATGCAATCGTAGGATCTGATCGCCATGAAAGTCACTAAGTACTCTTTCATTAAGGTTCGGTATATCATCTTTTCGACCTTTGTTCATGGCTCAGCCTTCTGCCCATATCGGGAGCACACTAAATGAGATATCCTTATGGTAATTTTTTAAACTCAATATCCATAGCATATGAGTTGCTTTTCTTTTGTCTCACCCTACTCTGTACTGAGGGTTACACAATTGTGATCTGAAATAACGAAAGCCGATAATGGTTACATGGACGACCGACTGCCATCGAAAGATGAATATCGGTGAACAATTAACGTTTTGTTAAACAGGAATATCCGTCCTTATTAAAATTGATTTTGTGTGCTTAAAAGTATGGTTCTATGGCGAGTGGTACAAATGTAGCGTTTATGTTGAAAAATCGTTCGACAAAAATAAATCCTCTCATTTTATTCTGGATATTGAATGATGTGTTTATGATATGTCTTATGACCTTAGTCCATAATTCCATGACATTACAAACAGTATTTTTTTTCTACTAACCAAATGTTTTAAACGTGTTAGCTGAGATTATTTTAATAAACCGTAAGTGTTTGACTTCCATATGACTGATGCCATGAGCGCTATTGAAAAATGTCTCAATACTGCTCAAAATAAGCCCGAAAATAGCACTACGGATATAGAGAATGTGTCTTCGGAAATTCAGTCTCCTTAAATATATATATATATATATATATATATATAGAAAA